>OZ038482.1:7006519-7031519 GCA_964036315.1 Acanthosepion esculentum
ATCAATCTATCTCAAGGTGAGGATGTGGTGTATCTGACTTCGCTTTGCCAAAGCGTCTGCAGGGGGTGCTTCTTATGCGTATGAAAAGGCAATCATATTCTGTTTCTTCTTCTCTTTGCCTCTGGCTTCCAGGTGTAGTCGAAGTTAGAATACGAACGCTGCCGAACAGGCACGTTCGCTTCCATGGACCTTTGTTGTCTTTTGAACCCTCGCAAACACACTCATACACACACACGGGTCTATCACATATGTTTGTTTCGAACGCACACACACACACACACACACACACACACACACACACAACAACAACAACAACAACAACAACATCAAGCAGACTCTTATAACTAGTTTTAATGTTTTTTGGTTATATTACAATTGTGTATACATGTCATTCCTTTTTTAATAATAATGCATTGTCGTTTGTTTTTCATTCATTCATCTTTGTTATTTGCTTTCCGGACTCACACGAAGCCGCCAAAATAGTTTTCGGTATAAATGTTCCAGGAGTCCACAAGAGTCCAATATAAAATGTCTATAGACATCACAACCAAACAGCTAATCCATGCAACGGAATTATTACTAATATTTTCACAATCATACTAGTATCCTTACTAGTATCCTGCAAAAAGGACTTGATGAAAAAAATTTAAATTTAAATTTTAAAAATTACCAATTTCCCCTTGCCATCGACCTGCTCCACCCATAGGGACTTTTCCACCGGTGAAAACGCAATCTGTCGCAGCCCGAGATAGCGTTTTCTTTCTTAAATCGCAAAGGAATGCTTATTTTTTTTTGTTCAGAACAATCTTGTATGGGGTTCGTTTTACAAATTGAAAGGAAAATATAATAAATTAACACAGCGGAAGTTGAGTGGACTTCATTCACTTGGAGAAGTGTTTTGGCGCCAACCACCTGTCATGTTTTTGACTTATTCTGTTTTTAGTTGAAAATGTCAACATTTTTAATTCTTCTCTTACAAATACTCGTTGATTATTTTATTTTATGTGTTTTTTCTTGAGACACAAGATCAAAGATCTTGCTTCGGTAGCGTAATTGAGACAAAAGAAACAATTGCACAAGCTTCAGACTTAAGAGGTCCGTAGCAGGATTTCATTATGTCTTAAAATAAGAAAGCTGTTAATTAAAGGACAATATAATAAATCTCGTCAAACTTCGATATCTTCCTCTTCAAAATCAATAGTATATAATATCTATTACATAATATATAATTGCAGGATATAATATCTATTACATAATATATAATTATAATTATATAACATAATATTTATTACATAATATATAATTACAGAATATAATATGAGGAAAAATATGGAAAAACAAAAAAAATCTGAATATGCAAGTTTACTGTTTTTAATGTTGTTTCAATGTCGACGTCAGACGTTTCGGTCTAGTAGACCTTCTTCAGGACATAGTTATTAAAACATAATTAAAATTAGACGATATTCAAGTCAACATGAAAAGACGATAGACATAAGAATAATCAAAACAAAATGACTGAATTTTAATTTTCTGGCAAGATTAATGCTGGACAAACGTACTTATGAACTTTAGATTCTAGTAAAATTCTTCTTCTTCATTAATAGTAATAAACTCTATTTTAGGAATACGTTTTCACAACATCGCCCACGTGACGCCGACGTGATCGCATTTCAAAACGGAACGCTGATATTAAAATTCAGTCATTTTGTTTTGATTATTATCATACTGTCGGATCTATATCCATATATTTGCTTACAGAATATAATATCTATTATATTACTAAAATTGATATTTTGAAGTTGTATTTTTAATATGAATAAGCATAACTAATGCAACGCAGCACACCGAGAAGGGAGTCAAGCTCCTTATGACTGATTCCCCGACCGGTAAGGAAAGACATGACCAATAAGTGTCATCGGACCGTCATCAAGTGCCTGTTCAGATCAAAGAAAAATATTTATAGGGACATGGAAAATCAGAACACTGAATCAATGTGGCTAGTTAGAAAATATAAGGTGAGAAATGAATAAGCTAATATTAATATTTTAATATTACGGGAAACTAGATTTGTAAATAATGGAAACTCCGTCAAAATGCCATGAACTAAGCATGTGGTTAAGAAGGAAGTTTTAAGGAAAAGGGAAATAAAAATGACACTTATAGTTAGAATCAGAATGAGAGGTGAAATCCCTAAGACATAAAATGAGGAAAGAGGCCTTGGAAAATTTGATACTCACAGGACGTATTAAAGGCAAGAGAAAGAAAAGCAAACAGCGAGTAACATTGTGTAAATGGATGGCAGAACAGAGATTGGAAGTGATGGTAAAATAAATAAGACGGCCCTCCACAACTTCTTCCTCATTCTAGTTCTATATAATGTTATTTCTTTTACTATCCCCCTCAGCTTATGTTCTGCCGTCCATTTACCCAATGCTAGGTTAAGTCAATCGCTGTTTGTATAATAATATTGTCTGAGAATAATCGGCAGTCATTGACCGAACAGACAATGCCATCGTCGATTGAAATTTAGAAAACATCCCACATCGCATCACGGCCATGTATGTACTGCAATGGTGTGTCTAGTACAAGCCTGACAATAACTCCTGCTGATATCAAGCTTCATCATCATCATCATCATAATCATCACAACCATCGTATTCATCATCATAATCATCATCATCATCATCATGGTCATCATCATTGTCATCGTCATCCTCGTCTTCATCATCCTCGTCATCATCATCGTCGTTATCATCATAATCATCACAACCATCGTATTCATCATCATCATAATCATCATCATTATCATCGTCATCATCATCGTCATCATCATCCTCGTCATCGTCATCATCATCGTCATCATCATCATAATTATCACAACCATCCTATTCATCATCATCACCATCATCATAATCATCATCATCATCATCGGTGTCATGATAATCGTCATCATCATCATCGTCGTCGTCGCCGTCATCATCATCACCGTCGTCACCATCATCGTCATCATCATCGTCATAAATCCCATGACCGGAAGTGTAGTGTAGCTGCGCAGCTGGACATCCGACCGGCTCCCTCCATATGACTAGATTGCGTGCCAATGTCTGTGTTTCTTTGACGGATGCTCCAGTCCATTCAATGAGTAAGTTAATTTATTTATTTCAGTTCAGGTCAGCAAACTGACAAAGAAATCTGATATTATTGAAATGGGGGGGGGACTTACTGCCGCCCATCTTAATTCTCCAAGACAATATATGTACATGTTAACATCTCTAATTAATTAGTTGACATATGAAATCATTAGAGTCATACCTGGTGTAGCTTCAGGGCATTTATTATTATTATTATTATTAGTAGTAGTAGTAGTAGTAGTAGTAGTAGTAGTAGTAGTATAGCCGTATTCTAAAATATTCATAAAATTATACCGGCGACGTTTGTTGGTATCAGTTGATGCTTTATACGTAAATATCCCAACACACTTTTACCATTAACCAAGTAGAAAATGCAAAAAGTAAATACGAACATTAACTTATTTCGAACAAAGCGGAATAAAGAATAGAGATTAACAATTCATGAACTATCTGAAAATTGGATTATTGGCCGTGTATTTGGTGACAGATTAATGTCATTGTTCAGTTCAGTTGCTGGGCCGGACAGTGTATACTTGGGCTCAGTGGAAACAAGTCGAGCAAAAACTGTGCAGTACTTAAGCAAGAAAAGAATAAAACGAGTTATCCCCCCACTAAACATGGGCAGCGGAACGGGAACACTCTAGCCGAGAAGAATAGAGAAAGGCTTCTGTTTGAAATTTGTTGACGATTAACCTGATATACAAGAACCTGATAACGACCGAAAGATCAGGACAACAGTCCGTCTATGAAAAATGTAATTAGCTTTTATCCTGAATATGACTTGTGAAAATGTGGCTACGTCTTTTATGCCGTCAAATGGGTTAGTAATTCTGATTTCAAGATTTCGATTTGGAAAACAATTATAAGTAACAGGTCTTTAGTGGCTTTGATCAATTGATTTGTTTAACGGCACATCAACTCTTTATGAATCATTTGATAACGAAATTTAATTTTCTTAGGAGCTTTGAAGTAATAAAAATATGATATATTTTATTCTGATTTCGCAATAGAATACATGGTAGACGATACTCAGCTTTTGTGCATATACATGTTTGTGTGGACATAATTATAGAATGCGGTGATATGTGTGTTTTATGTTGTAGTTTTGTTGAAGTAATATTTTGGAATACAGTTTGATTTAAGAAATTGTAGGATATTATATGGATTAATGTCATAACATTTGGTTGGTTGATTTTGTTTAGTGGCATATCAACACCTCAATGGGTTATTTAATGCCGAAATTTAAATAATTTGAACGCAATTGTATGCCTTCAACTACAGAGAAAATGTATTGATGGTCATTTTGTTTAAAAAATGTACTGTTAGTCATTTTATTGTAATTATTTTTAGTTATTTTTTTTAATATAACATTTTTTTTTTTACTATAAAAACTTATTTTTATACTTTCATAATATTTTGTTTGATGAGGGTCAATATTTACCCATAGCTAGGACCCACTAACAGGTGTTACCACATCGGGTTATTGTGGACCTGAGAACATCAGCAATTAAGAGGTGGTTCCACGCTCCTCAGAACTTCCAATGCCCCGGTCAGATGATTTGCTACCGGAGGAATTGGCCGCAATTTGAAACCATCATCATCCCCTTGACTTTTGTAATCGTAGGGGGGTGGGGATCCGAATGCAGAAATCACACTAAATCTCCTCCACAACGGTCTATCAACGGCAGTCATCAGCAATTCTGGTACACCTATCCATTGTTTGACATTGTCCAACCATTTTTTTCGAAGGCGTCCTCACCTACGTCCACCTTCAGCGGTGCCTTGCGTGAGGGTCTTACACAGGGTGTCGTGCCTTGTGATGTATACAAACCACACCATTATTCTCTGGTTGACAGTAGCGAGAAAAGGTTCCTGGTTGCCCACAAAACTTTCAAACCCTTTCCGAACAAACTCATTGGCATTATGTTCCCAATAACGGATGCCAAGGAGTTTTCTCATGCATTTTTCCTCAAACGCTTCGATTCTTCTCTCTGTTTCCGCCAATACTGTCCACATTTCCCATACATACATTAAAATGGAGACTACCAGTGATTTGATAAAAACGTGTTTTAGGAGGGTTCGCTGAAGAGTTCCCAGCATGCTCAAGTTTTGATAAAAAAATCAACAAAACTCTCATCTTTGGTCTCTTGATCAGATTTGGATACAGAGGGTCTGATTTAAAGCTTTTCAGCACCTCCTCATTATATCATCAAAACAAACGTTTCCATGTACTGCTAGCTTATGCAGAGTATAGGGAGCACTTTGATACGTTTGATATATACGTCAAAATATTCCATGAATTTACTGGAAGGGAAAGTTCCCTCGCTAAGCTAAAAGTATCTGATGTCATCTTGTATATATGAGAAGGAATTCACTTTGTCTTCGCAAATTTAGATAAAAGCAGGATAAATGAAAGACTGGTCATGTCTTGAAGAAATTCTAAACGAATAGCTTTAATATTGAGTTAATATAGGAATATACACCTAATTAACAGTTTAAACAGTCATTACCTAAACGCCTTCATTGCAGTCAATTCCAATACGTAATAAAAAGAGAAAAAGGAGGCCGATTTTATTTTTGGCAAATTTTAAAATCAGGATATAGGAAAGTTACCTTATTGACAGTTTGATAACGTGGTAGTTTTAACTCTTTGAGCGCTGACTACCGCTTTACCGGTGGTAGAGAAAAATGACGTAATACATAGCCACCGGTTAAACAGTTGTAGAGAAAAATGACTTCATGTCCAACCACCGGTTGAACGGTGGGTAAATAATTATAACTATTTATATATCTACCATGAAACATTATATAACAATTATTTTCGAATTTTGGTGCAGGAGATCAGGTAGAAGGGTTAAAATTGTTCAGGAACGCAGGGTTAAGTGAAGTGATTATATTGAATCAATTTACAGTGGTGTTCACCCTGTAGAAGGCCCTGGAGGCACTTAAGATAGAGTGTTACCGAATAGGAGGTGCAGCTTATGCGGACATTTGCCGAAGATAACGATTGATCCTAGACATGAAATGGTTTAGATTGTAGTGATCGGGGAAAGAACCCCTTGAGAGTAGGTTCCTCATGACAGCGGTTCATGTGAAGAAGCTACTTGGGTTGAACTTACATCTCACCAGGGGGATATGAATGGAATGAGGGTGTCCGCTACAATGTGCGTGGCATGGCTGGTCTTAGCCGTGAAGATTAGGACTTGTGGAACTAAGGAGTGTCGTTCATCTGAACACTCTCCAGGAAAATAACGAAAGAGCAGCGAGAGGCTTGCGTCGTCTCGTCTGTGAGGTTGCAGAATAAAAAAATAATTCGTCGCCTACAAAAATGCGGAGAAACTTTTAGACTCTGGTTCACTGTGTTGTGCCGGCCAATTATTCTTGTCAGAATACTTGCACATTTATAAATCTACCATTCGTCCGTGCAGTGAATATTTCTTCCATATCTGGTCTGCTGCTCCTACTGTATATCTGGAGATTCTTTACAAAATTCAAAGATTTCAATCACTTTCGCGTCGACGTGACGTTGTTTACCTCTATCTTTTATACAAATATTTTCATGACAATTGTTCTGAGGTGTTCCCTTTAGTGTCTCGACTTCATGAATTTAAGCGTGCTACTAGATTGGCAATTAGGTCTCACTGTTTTACTGTTGAACTAGCTACATGCAATCGTCAGTTCTATTCTAATAGTTTCTTTTCTTGCACATAAATACTGTGAAAAATCCTTCGGATTTCTTGCTTCCCTGTCAACTACAATCTTAAAAATTTGAATGCAACGTCAATATTCTGTCTTCCCGAATCCTGTTCTTTTATGTATCATTTGCTCACTTCTCCCCACTAAAGTTTTCTCTTTCACTCCTTGTAAACCCCCCCACCACCACCACTGCGTCTTATTGGCATTATCACCTTGATAGGGGTGAAGTAATTAAAAGACCTTTATCAGCGGACCTCGATCTCAAAATTCTAAAACGATGCGCTTCGTCTTTGCTCCATTTTCTTTTAGGGGAATCAGATGTATTCACGTATGAATCCATTAACCTGAACTCGAACATAAAATTAAGAAAACTAATTACTATCTACAAACTTTTACGGTTCTTTCAGTTAAAGCACAACGCCCATCTTCATTTGTATACTAGCCAAGTTACCCGGGTTTACATACTCCGATCCCTCATCTTTTTAGGGTATCTCCTTCGCAAATGTTTGATTATTCTTAATAAAGGAATTCCATCGATAAAACTTTCTTGTGTGGTCGTTACACAGGGTTAAATTGTTTCAATGTTTTAGATATTCAGTAAATTTCCTATGATCGTAATAACTTTCGGATAGTATGGCATTGTTCACAAATCTAATAAACAAAAACAGGGATTAAGCGTCAGAGCTTGATTCAACTGCAAATGCAAACGCATGAACGCCCTACTGCTTCTTCTCACGTTTACTCTAAAGTTGGGGCTAATAAGAGGTTCTTCAAGAATTTTTCCCTTTTAACGCTACAATAATTCTTATCAAACAATTTTTGCACCAAAGGTTGTTCGAATGCCAATTTAGGATGGAATCATATGAAGAAACTGTTGGCTGAATGGCAAAAGCAGATTTTGAAACTAGTTTGTCGCAGATTTCGTCCACTTAACTAAAATAAACATTCATGCGGGACAATTTGTGTGTCATATGTAATTAACGTGGAAAATCTAGAAAGCATCGGATGAAAAATCAGGGAGTTATGGCCAAAAATCTTTCGTGGTTTTCCGTGATACGCAGTGGAGTGAACAGGACTAAAACCACATTATCTTATTTCTTGCATGATGGCAAAACTTTTGCAACATGTTTGAAGAAATTCAGATATGAAATGAGGAAGTTATTCAAATTTTTCTTTTAAGCAGTGCGATAAACCCGATTTTTTTCACAGTTTTTGGCAATTTTTTGTGAAGCCAATTTTGCAGCAAAGCTATCGAAGCCCTCTACAGAAACCTCCTAAGATTAGCTGTGTTTTGCATTAAGTGCAAAGAACATCAGCTCATCCAGTGAAAATTTTGTTCGCCATTAACGTTGCCTTGGTTTTTGCAAAAAGTCGTACCCACCTTCAGTTTTATCGATTGTTCTGCCAAACCCGGAGTTGGTGGCCTGGAGATTAAAAAGTTGGTCTTGACCCAGTTTGCTAAATTTGCAACATGTGCGTATAGTTTAATCGAAATCTGTTGAGAAATGTGAACATGCATAAATAATATACGCAGACACACTTACACATTTTCTGTTTTATAGATATAAATTATAGCTAGAAGTCAACGGAGAGTCTGACTTCACTTTGTAAGTTTCACTGCAATGACGATGACTTATTCTTTCTCGCTTGTGGACTAGGGAGACCCTATCAGTTAAACTTTAAACCCGCCAAAATACATGACACAGTGAGAAATAAATCTTTAACTGCATGTCTTGCTTTAGGTATTAAAAATAACTGAAATTAGATGGAAAAACATCTTTATTTACAATCATTAATTACAATCTAATGGTAATGGTAAAAAAAACACAGTTATTGATAAGAGTTGAAATTAATGCATGCAAGATTTCACGGCTGTAATATCGCTATAGTCAGCCTATGAACTTTTCAGCCAACCCTCGTCTACACTGAGGTATATGGATTATTTAGAATTTATTAATACCGCATTCTGGAGTTTTTAGTGGATTTAGAGCTTGCGCCATCATTACTCTCATTTCAATTGCAGATCATAGTTTCTGTTTTGGAAAGGTTTATCATTGATTTTTTTATCATTGTAAGACTAACTATGAACACCTATGTCATCAGCATAATCCTCTCATCATCAGTAAACTGGCCTCTGGAGGGGAAACAGCAAAGCTATTTTCTATTAGTAGATTAATTTGGAATGTACTACGATATATATCACTAATCTAGACCAATTTCTTTACATATTAATGCTTGATCATTGGATAATACAGGTTGCATTGCTAATTTCATATTCATTTGCTGTGTTTTTTATGAGTGTTCACGCCGATTTTATCTCTGAATAAATTGGTTTGGTTTGGTTTGATTTATTTTACGGCATATCAATCTCAATGGGTTATTATAAAGGCAACAAAATTTTTATTGCTGGTCATATTTTTTCAAAAATGTATTGATGGTAAAAAAACATACATTTTCACTTTCATTGCTGGTAATAATTTTTTCAACAAAAAAGTATTGATGGTATTAAAATCTATTTTTACACTTTCACGGTGTTTTGATCACAGTTTTGCGGTGAGTATAGCGAAGAAAACGACAACTTACCTCAGTGCGTCGCGTGTATCCTTCGACGGAAAAGAAAATTACTTACCAAAAATAAGGGCACGTATTCCGCATGACATGCTGAAGATGGAATATTTAGACTAAAAACAAATCCGTCGAAGGAGTCTCTATAAAAGTATTTTGATATGCAAAAATTTGGCGTCCTCTCCCAGTTGTCGACGAATGAAAAAACTGCTAGGCCGATAGAAGCAGTTGGTGTTCTCGAATCGGGAGAAAATTGATGTATTTTAGCTACCACGTTCGTCAGAGAGTGAATTATTTTTCTGACTGGTTACATGCATTGGGATTTGGGAGATAGTACCTGCGAATCGAGTTTTCGGCATTTCTTTATGACCCCCGATATTCGAGTCTGAACTTACAGTGATTTATTCTCTACGTTGTGCAAATAATCTGTGACAAACATTTCCTTTGCTTTCAGAACGCTTACAATGAGCTATTTGCCTATAGGTGCTACCACCCCAGGTCGTGGTGGACCTGGGAACACAAGCAATTAAGGGGTGTTCCCACGCTCCTCAAAACCTCCTGATCAGAGGCCTTGTTGTCGGTTGTAGTTTATCGTCTTAACTAGGACGCGGATTAAATTCGAATTTTTCATTAAATCAGTTACGGTTTACGTCGCTTTAAAAGACTTTTGGACTGATTATCAGCCTGAGCCGCCTACTTAATATATTCTTGATTTTTAAGCACATTAAGTTTTATATTAATTAACTGAAATTAGAATATTGATCGAAAGGCACAGCTGTTATTTCATCAGTAAAAGTTAAAATAATGTACAAGGCACTTGATTGATCAATACTCTTGTTCTTTGAACTCAAGCAATTAGGATCACTTCAATTCCATTCAATAATTTTTTACTGAGCCATTCTGGTTCAGAAATTCAATAATCGAAATATTGTTTTCTTGAATATCTGTACTTGGGCAAAGACTACAAGAAAAGAAAGACTTTAATTTTATTAAATTTTTATCTTTTTGTTTTCTTCGCCACAGAGTATGAATATGACATTTAAATTGCATAATTTGAAAAATATGTCTCTGACCGTCGGAAAACTGAACTGAAATCTAACGGCATCGAGACTTTCTGTTTTCCTCTGGATGCATAGATGCTTCCAATTAGTCAACTCAAAGACTGATCTTGAATATACTTAAACATAGTAATTTTTAAATGGATTTTTTAAATCCGTCTTTATTTATAACTATAACAAAAACTAGCGTTTATAGAAAGAAGAAATAATGTCCGATTAAAATTCCATTGGAAAATTACAGTGCTTACGTTTCGGGTACGAAAATAAAGCTAAAAGATATAAATTCGAAAACTAGAGGTGAACATTCCTTCAGTGGTTAATTCATCCCTTCCTTACGATTGATCCCTTTCTCACGATTGATCCCTTCCTTACGATTGATCCTTTTCTTACGATTGATCCTTTTCTTACCATTGATCCCTTTCTTACGATTGATCCTTTTCTTACGATTGATCCCTTTCTTACGATTTATCCTTTTCTTACGATTGATCCCTTTCTTACGATTGATCCTTTTCTTACGATTGATCCCTTTCTTACCATTGATCCTTGTTTTACGATTGATCCGTTTCTTACCATTGATCCGTTTCTTACGATTGATCCTTTTCTTACGATTGATCCCTTTCTTACGATTGATCCCTTCCTTACGATTGATCCTTTTCTTACGATTGATCCTTTCCTTACGATTGATCCTTTTCTTACGATTTATCCTTTTTTTACGATTGATCCCTTCCTTACGATTGATCCTTTTCTTACGATTGATCCCTTTCTTACGATTGATCCCTTCTTTGCGATTGATCCTTTTCTTACGATTGATCCCTTTCTTACGATTGATACCTTTCTTACGATGGCCTCTTATAGCTTAATGGGCAATCTGCACTTCTGCAGTAAGAGTAGTCTTATGATGTAAAATGGGATTACAGGTTCGATCCCGGTTGGAAGTCATATTTTCATTAGTAGGACTTCACGATCTTCACGGCATTAATTTCACAGTTTAAGAAAAACTAAAAAAAAACAGGAATGTCAATTCAAACGCGTGTAGCCACGAAAAATTACCTATAAATTAGTCATAAGAAAACATCAGATTACAATGGAATAAAATGGTAAGCTATTATTCTTAACGTTTGGATCAGATTATTTCTGAAAAACACGAATACGACCTTTGAATAGAAATGTTTTACATTTTTTAAATCAATTTACCTCATGCAAGGCGATAATGCCACTAAGACGCAGAGAAAGGGAAAAAGTATAAGAAGACTTTAGATGGAACCGGAAACCCAACCCATAAACCGGAAACCAGGGATAAACCCCCTACTCCTGTTCAAAAATACGGGAGCTGTATAAATCGTATGATAGTTTTTGTAATTAATTTTTAATACGTTTACCAAAACAATCATTAGTAGGGGGTGATAAATTTCCTGTTCTGACGGAGAAAGCCTAACAAAAAAGGGAAATTTATCTTTGTTTATTAGATAAGATTTTGTCAATTGCGTCGTCTCGAGAACTTTTAAGCATCCTTGTTTTAAAGAAATCGAATATAAAACATCATTTATGGTATCTATGTCTAGTTTTCTTGGATATAAAGATGCCAGAATTTAGAATGAAAATTTGGAGATGTCACTCTTTTAAAATATTGTGAAATTTTCCAAAGTAGATCATTTATTCTGATTATCTTCGTTATTCTACTTTTTAGGTTTCCACTCAAACGATTTCGCAGAATTGGAATTGGTAAAACCATTTCACCGCCATATTCTTTCCCATAAGTAATTCTCTTTAATGTCTTCGAAAAATCATTGAACTCCTCAAATCTTGTTTCATAGAAAAAGAAAACTCTTTTCACTTCGGGAATTCATTCTGTTTTAATTGCATTACGTAATGAAGTAAACAGAATCTGACAGGAAGCAGCCTTGAAAACCTGTTGTCTTAATCCATCAAAATAACCCCGATTTCCTCCAAACATTAATATGGACAAAAACTGGATCATATTTAGGGGTGTTTACATAAAAATTCTCCCATAATTAACTACTTCAATAAAATTGAGTAAAAGTTTAAAATTATGACAAAAAAACAAAACAAATAGATTTATAAATTTTACGTCAAAATTTTATTGAAAATTTTCAACATGTGCTCCGTTTGAATTCCGGTAAATTTCAAATCTATCATTAGCGTTATGAAACACATTTTAAAGTATTTTGAAGAGTTAACTTCTGCACTGCTGACTGAATGTGCTCATTAAACGCAGCTCAACTATTTGGCAATAAAACCTTTTGTTTTTAGGAAACCTCATCCCCAAAATCTTTAATAAAACACCTTAAAATTAAGTTACATCTGCACTGAAAATCTAGGAAGAATCATAAAAAAAAACATAATAATAAAATCCTGGAAAAACACGCATGCCAAAACAGCATCAATAAAACTCCTAAACTGCAATTAGACAAAAATAAGGAAAAATTATGTGATTGTAGAAACCCTAAAGACTGCCCGTTAGAAAATAAATGCCTCACAAAATCCGTGGTATACCACTGCATTATCTCATCCATTGAGAGTCCTAACACTGATAGGATATACATTGGGTTAACGAAGAATAAATTTAAAATCAGATGGAGACAACACAAGAGATCCTTTAACAATATCCAAAATAGAAATCAGACAACTCTATCCCAATATTTCTGGCATTTAAAAGAAACTAATAAAACACCAAAAGTAAAATGGAAGATAATAGCAAAAAAAATCCTAGAAAGGATCACTAGCCAAATTAAAAAAACAACTCGAATTAACACTCTGGATGAATACCAAAGAAGTCATCAATTGGTTTACCAACATCGACAATAAGCCTGATTGCACCCTAATTCAGTTCGATATTGTGGAATTATTACCAGTCAATATCGAAAGACCTCTTCACGGCTGCCCTGGAGTTTGCTACAGTATATTCTGACTTAACTAAGGAAGAAACAAACATAATTCTTAGTGCCAAAGAATCTGTCCTCATCCATAATGGGGACCACTGGACTAAAAACACTAATGTCAATTTTGACATCACCATGAGATCTCTGGACTCTGCCGAATCTTCGGACCTTGTCGGTCTATTTATACTGTACAATCTAACCGCGCACCGTGAATTAGACATTAAGGACATCGGGCTATACAGAGATGACGGGCTCATGGTAGCGAGGAGCTCTACAAATTTTAAAACAGAAAAAATTAGAAAGATAATTTATAGTGAATTCGGAAAACTAAATCTAAAAACTATAGTCAACACTAAATTAAAAAGGGTAAACTTCCTCGACGTAACTCTAGACTTAATAAACAACATTCACACACCCTATAGAAAACCTAACACTAATCCTTTGTATATGCACCCTAAATCAAACCACCTTCCATCTATAATTAGGCATATACCCATATCAATAGAGAAAAGAATAAGCATGAACTCCGCAAATAATGAAATATTCCGACAACACAGTAATTTTTATAACATAGCCCTGAAAAACAGCGGATACAAAAGCGCTGACATAAGCTATAGAAACAATAGTACCAATAGTAAGAAAAACAGGAAAAGAAAGATCATATGGTATACACCCCCCCGTTCAACCAAATGGTCAGCACTAAACTAGGGCATAAGTTCCTAGCTTTAATTGAAAAACACTTTCCCACTAATAGCAAACTTAGCGAGATCAAGCGCCATAAAATATCTTCCTCTTTAAACTAACTCGACAGTGACCGCCAACACCAGACTTGAAATAGACACCCCACCATAACCTGACATAAACTTTCCGAAGGTGACGGGTCTGTAGATAAGAACTTACTCTTCAACCACCTAACCAATATGGCCGCCCTAAGCCGTTTCCATAGTAATTAATGTTGCAAGAGACCATACTTATAAACACGCGCAAAGCACAAGATAGCTTATTCCTAAATTTTCGCTTGAAGATGGAACGGGATTCGACACCTTAATTCAACTTAATTTCAATAATTATATTGAGGGTTTCGGCTCTCGTTTTTGAAACAGGAGAACTCTTATGTAGCGATGGAATCATATTATTTTTTTTAAATATTATAATATATATATATGGTGGGGTAATGGATAGCGGCTCGGCTTGAGGAATCGGAGAGTCGAGTTCAAATTCTAGTTGGATCCATTACATTCACTTACGTGCTAATACTCTTGCGAAAGGTATGAACCCCCACCCCCAGGACGGCAACTGATACAGGAGGAGGGTCGTTCTGGTATCACGATCTCTGTATTCGGCCCTTCAAAAAGCCTTCACCATAATGTTGGTTCCTATGAAGTTAATGAGTTAATTGACACGCGTACGTCGAAAAAACGCAGGAGAGTCCAGTATATATATATATATATATATATATATATATATATATATATATATATATATATATATATATATATATACAGACAAACCTCTCATCTACGGAACACCCATCAACGGACTTCGGATGCAACGGACGAAATTTGCAAGCAAAAGAAAATCGCAAATCTCCAAATCGTCAGCAATGTATTTCAAAATGTCAAGAAGTACAGCATGCTGTTTCGAAATTTCTGGTGAAGTGAATTGCGTCATGATGCTCGACTAACATGACTATACTGTGCATAATCAGAACCAATGCCCATGCGTGAAATTATAAATATAACATGGCGACAATTTCCCCATCGCACCAAATATACATATATATATATATATATATATATATATATATATATATATATATATCCAAGTATAGGATTAGTGTATACGGATTAAATTCCAATAACCAACAAATACTATTCTTAAAAGTGTGCTCAATACAGAGTAGAGCAAATATAATTCTTTATTCGAAAATTATAACATATTACCAATTTGTGACTGGTCGGGATAATTCCAAGGATGATATTAATCCAGTGAGAGATCAATGTAAACTAGAGATAATAATAATAATAATAATAATAATAATAATAATAATAATAATAATAATATATGAAGAAGAAAACCTTAATTAATGATCAATTTAGGTTATAATTTATTTCATGAATATCTCTTCAGTTCTTAATCATTAGATTAATCATTAAGAACTTTCGATCTGAAGAGATGAATATGTAAAATATTCACGAAATAAATTAATTTAATGCTAAGAAAATTTTGAAATAAGTGCTACCACCCCGGGTCAGGGTGGACTGGGAACACCAGCAATTAAGACGTGGTTCCACGCTCCTCAAAATTTCCTGATCAGAGGCCTTACTGCTGGACGTAGTTTATCGTCTTACCCAGGACGCGGATGTAGTTTATCGTCATACCCAGGACGGGCAGATTTTTAAATTCAAGTTAATCCTCGTCTTTACTAGACACATAACACTGCAAATTAGGTTTGATCTTTTTTTTTGTACGTTGTTCTTTCGCGACATGAACGATCATGGTTCTCCTCAACTTCTTGGCTCGTTTCACTCTTTGTTCCCGCTCTGCCCTCTCTTCCCACAAGCTCATTGCATAAATTCCCTCGCTGTTTTCCCTCCTGGCTTCAGTATGTCCAGTGAGTATCAAATTCTCAAAGCACTCTTGCATCGCTATGTATCCTACATATTTCAACTTCTTTTTCTGATTTTAAGCATCAGTGTCAATTGTACATTCCTTTTGAGCACTGCCACGGAAGTGTCAGAATAATCCATCACATCACCTTTTGGCGCAGTGAGAAAGGTCCTGGGACAGGGTTGAAATCTCCGAGACCAGCCAGACTTGCCTCATTGTGAACCACCTCAAGATACAAACGCCGCTCGCATTGTGGTGAGTGCAAGCAACGGTGAAATGCAACTCTAACCGCAGCCCAAAAGTTGAAGACCTGCGCTCTAATAGAAGAGACAGTGTGAGATATTAACACTTTGATCTCAGGTAAAACGCACGCGCGCTAAGCCGATCGTAAACAGAGGATGAAACTTTGAACATTGGCAGCGATCAGAAGCTGAGGTAACAACACTTTGATCCAAGGGCAAACACACGGACACATCACTGATTCTAGAATCAATCGTAACTGCTAATCCTAGGAGAAGTAAAGAAAAAGAAAATAAATGACAAAACATGGAAAAACTTGAGCTGAGATCTGACTCATGTTTCTCGCACTTGTTCGATCTGGAAAAAAAAGATTCTTGTCGACATTAATTGTCAGTCCTGATGTTGTCGTCAGGTTTTAAGTTAATTTTGGCACGTCCCAACCGTTGGATGACCTTTGACATCAAAATATCTTCTTACCCACCTAATCATCTGTGTCTTTTGCTTTCATCTCTCTGTCCTAGTTTTCATACGGTGGTGGCGAATAAAATTATCTTTCTATGAATATACATATTCCTATTGATTGATAACAAACTAGATATTGTGCAGACAAAGACAGGAACAGACTGAGATAGATAGATAGATAGATAGATAGATAGATAGATAGATAGATAGATAGATAGATAGGTCGCTTATAAACAGACTATTCGTATCGATCTCAAGCTGTTTGTATGTATCTATTTGGATCACCTGTTTATTATCTCACTCTTAAATGGGTGACAGCTCGGGATGCTATAAGATTCGATGTGTGGGTGATGTAATTGAATTAGGCACGGAATTAAAAATCGGAGAATCGAATTTCAATTCCTAATAGGACACGTTATATTCACTTACTCAATAATCCCTCTTCTCCCCTCAGCAATGGGTTAAATAGTAAGACATGTATCTGTAAATCAGTATCTCCATGTTTTCTGGCTTTAGACAAGCTGCAAAAGCCGTAAAAAATCAACCAATCAATATTATCTCAATGTGTTTCTTTCTCAATCTGTTCGTATTTATCTATATGTCTATCCAGCTTTGTCCGTTCATTTCTATTTACTTATCTATCTCACTCCTCTTTTTTTCTTTCTTTCCTTCCTTCCTTCCTTCCTTCTTTCTCTTCATATATACCTATTCATATCACATCATATTTATCTATCTATATCAACTCATTCATACCTATCTATCTATAGACGGGTACCACTTAGGACATATCCGCTGCTCACGACAGACTAATGAATCACATTTTCCCTTCTGCCAGCGAGAATACCGGTCTTATATCTTTTTTTATTTCACTTTGTCTCTCTCTTTCTCTCTCTCTCTCTCTCTCTATCTCTCTCTCTATCTCTCTCTATCTCTCTCTTTCTCTCTATCTTTCTCTTTCTTTCTCTCTCTCTCTATCTCTCTCTTTATCTCTCTGTCTTCTTCTTTCTCTCTCTATCTCTCTCTTTCTATCTCTATCTCTCTCTCTTTCTCTCTCTATCTCTCTGTTTTTCTCTCTATCTTTTTATTACCCCCTCTCTCTCTCTCTTTCTCTCTCTACCTGTCTCTTTATCTCTCTGTCTTCTTTCTCTCTATATCTCTCTCTTTCTCTCTCTATCCCTATATTTCCCTCTCTCTTTCTCTCTCTATCTCTCTGTTTTTATCTCTATCTTTTTCTTTCTCTCTCTCTCTTTCTTTCTTCCTCTCTCTCTCTCTCTCTCTCTCTCTCTCTCTCTCTCTCTCAATCATTCACTAACTCAAAAAAAAAAAACACCATAAACTGCCTACTCTCACATAGGAGCCCAAGGTTCATTTCTACATCACAATTTGCGCTTTTCTGTTTCCGCCTCTCTACATTTCTACTTTTGATCCCAAAAGTTTTCATTATCTTATTTATTTGCTTCGCTTCCGTTCAAGCTACTTCCGTAAAGTAGGCGACTGCTCTGAAGATCCTATTTTATAGATTTTACAGTCTACGAAATCATAAAATCATCTTCAGGTTGAATCATTTAAGGGCCACTTAAATTTGGTGTGTGTCCTCAGACAATTCCATCAATTGTGTTGAAAACTTTCGGCAGCAGTAAAAACAAAAGTGGGAAGCAATTAGAGGAAATAATGATATAATCAAATGGTTAATTTTCCACATTACCAAAAACAAAACTTCGGGAACGAAATTCTCTTTCGTATTAGAAAGATCTACGACAGATATTGGACTCACGAATTCCAATTCCATTTATGGGACTGACTAACTCTAATTTACGGAAAAGCCCTTTTTTTTCTTTTAATAAATTTTAACCGATATTAGCAAAGTTTAGTCAATGAATGCCAAACGTTTCCTATATGGAAAGGGTTAATTATACTATTATTATATTTTTGTAATCTTTTAACCCCAAGCAAGGCAATAAAACTACTAAGAGGTAGGGGTTGCTGAGTGTTAGAGAATTTGAGAAAAGAACACTATTAAGGAGAGAGAACAATAAAAAAACAAGAATTAAGAACATAACGATCGATATTGCATTTAAATTTTGTAGTTGACTTGGAATTAAGAAGCTGGAAGAGTGTCATAAGGAAAAGAAGAAACTGTTAGCATAGAACTAACGGTTGCAACTAGCCATAAGTGTAAAATGATGAGACCTTGCCGCCAATCTAGTACTGCGCTTACGTTCATAAAGTCTAGTCACGATAGAGGAAAGTTTATCAGAACAATTACTATGGAAGTAATTATAGAAAAAGCACAGGGAAGCTACGTTTCTGCGGAGGGAAAGTGACTGAAAGCGAGATGCCAGGTCAGAACCAATAACATTGCAGATTCTTCTTTGGATTTTATCAAGAATCTCTAAATATATAGCAGGAGCAACAAACCAGATGATCCAGCAGTATTCAAAGCATGGACGAATGATTGACTTATAAATATGTAAGAAAGATTCTAGCGAGAAAAATTGTCTAGCACGACACAGGGAAGCAAGACTTTTACCAGCAGACCTCGCAATTGATTCGATATAATCTTTCTACTTCATGTCAACGGTAAACGTTAGTCCGAGAAGGTGCAATGGAGCGCTCTCCTTGAGATGCTCAAGGAAAGTAAAGGGTTCTCTCAAAAGATTAGAAAAGAGATGTTTCGTTTTTGAGACGTTAAAATTAACAAGCCAATTCTCACCCCAGTTAACAGCAGCTTTTAGATCACTTTTGAGATCGGCTGCCAATTTAACCTTACCTAACCGCTCAGACTTACTATTAGGACAGGAACAAATGCATAGCAGGAACACCTGACCATATGTAGCAATGATACTCAAAGCATGGAAGAATGGTAGAGTTATAATAATGTAAGATAATTTCTGACAAGAAAAATTATCTAGCACGACACAGGGAAAAAAATTTCTTAGCTGCAGGTGTGGCAATTTATGCAATGTAATCTTTCCACTTCATGTTAGTAGAAAACGTTAGCCAGTGAAGGGACAGTGAGTCAATTTGACCTAATCGAACCGCTTAGACTTACTATTAAGACAGGGATAGATACTTAATTTTAAATGATGCAGTGGTTAACGAGCTTCTCTCGCGGACCATCCACTAGTATAAAGTTATTCTCCAAGGCGCTCCGTTGTTACAGCCTTGTAGAAAATGTTGCTATGCACTTCACGTTGAGAAAAGCTGCTTGTAAAATCATCATTCAAAATAGCTTCATCTACGCACCTACGGAGAAGACGTGAGGGTTTCTAATTCGCGACAAGTCACGTGATGAGACATACAGCAGAAGTGTCGCACATGCAGATGTTGTGTAGGAATTAGACTCTGGGCGCTAATGAGTAAGGGTCTTTCTATATTGGTAACTAAGAGTAACGGAATTGCTGACGCATCGGGAATGAAGATCACGCCACTGCTTCTGCAGTTGTTAAGAACATGGAAGTTTGTTTTTTATTTTTTATTTTTATTTCGTTTTGTTTTTCTTTTATTATTTTTGTGTGGGTTGAGATATGCCTGCTGGAAAAATAATAAAAAAAAAAGACTGAATGAGCGAGAGAAATAGAGAGAGAGAAAGTCACCAAACAGGGCGCAGTGAAAAATTTCCTTGGCAGACGGAAAGAGAAAAAACGAAATAGAAGGTCGACATAAATAAAGAATCTGGGAAAACCAAAAATGAGGCAAGGAATTTTAGTTTTTCATTCATATATATATATATATATATATGTGTGTGTGTGTGTGTGTGTGTGTGTGTGTGCGTACTTATACAGGGTGATTGAAAGTAACTCCCCATTTTAAAATACTTATAATTTATTTATTAACAATAATTTTCGCAAACCAGCTTCTCAAGGCGCACAGGAATCGCGTCAATTAATTTGACCAGGAACTCTTGTGGTATGGAAGACATAATTTCTTTTATTTGCCCTTTAAGTTCTTCCAAAGTCTTGCTTTGGTATCGTAGACTTGCTCCTTTAACCAGACCCAAAGAAAAAGTCACAGGGAGGTCAATTATACATGAAATAGGGAGTTACTTTTCAATCACCCAGTATGTACATATATATATATATATATGTGTGTGTGTGTGTGTGTGATAGGAAATAGAAGAATTTGAGATAATTATAATTAATTCATCGAGTCTGGAAGAAACCTCAACAGAATGCAGAAAGCACTGGACGGCCGTTTCGTCCTATATTTGGGACTCAGCAGCAGTCCGCATCCACTACCGAGAATTGAAACCCGAATAATTACGTTATCAGGCAAACGTCAGACCAACTGTTCCAAGGGGACTCGGTGACGAAGATGTAGCGAATCAGACTCGATATAACGCCGCACGATCACATATTCCGTGGTGGTCTGTTTCCTTTTTACCCTTAGGACTGTGCCCTCACGAGCCACGACTACTATCCCGAAGATGCTTTATCTAGAGCATTAGCAGCCGGTTCAAGCAAGAATATACAAGTGATAAAAATTAGGAGGATTTGATATAATTATAATTAGGTAATTCATCGAGTCTAGAAGAAACATATATATATATATATATATATATATATATATATATATATATATATAAATATGTGTGTGTGGGGTGGTGCATTTAGGCAGCAAATAATTCTTTAGGCATGAATGATTGAATAAATTACAAACATTGTATCTGCTTATTTTTATCATAATCCTTTTATATTCTCAAATATTTTTCAGTACATTACAATCAATTTAATTGCAATCTAATTGCAATACAAGGAGGATAGATAACAATTGATATTTGGGAGTCACTCAAGGTAGAGTGTTGGTGTTAAAATGGTAATGACAAATAAGGTATGTGATATGAGTGAAAGTGGGAGTTGCAGGAAGGGATTACTATGATGATAAGGAGGACAGATAATTACTGATTTTTGAGAGACTCTCAATATAGACACTTGTTCTTTATATATATATACATATATATACATACATATATATATATATATATATATATATATATATATATATATATATATATATATATATATATATATATATATATATAATTTAAAAATCAGTAGGTCAGTTGAATCCGCGACCTTGGTTTCAAAGTTACGGTATCCTCGGGCGATTTTATCAAATAACCTCTTAACGCTTTTTTTTTAAACTAATGAATGTTATTTTTTTAAATAAATAAACAAACGCACGACATTGGCTGTACTAAAGAAGAAGAAGAAGAATAATTTGAAGAAGAAGAAGAAGAATTTGAAGAAGAAGAATTTGAAGAAGAAGAATTTGAAGAAGAAGAAGAAGAATTTGAAGAAGAATTTGAAGAAGAAGAATTTGAAGAAGAAGAAGAATTTGAAGAAGAAGAAGAAGAATTTGAAGAAGAATTTGAAGAATTTGAAGAAGAATTTGAAGAAGAATTTGAAGAAGAAGAAGAATTTGAAGAAGAAGAAGAAGAATTTGAAGAAGAATTTGAAGAATTTGAAGAAGAAGAATTTGAAGAAGAAGAAGAAGAAGAATTTGAAGAAGAAGAAGAAGAAGAAGAATTTGAAGAAGAATTTGAAGAAGAAGAAGAAGAATTTGAAGAATTTGAAGAAGAAGAAGAAGAAGAATAAGAAGAAGAAGAAGAAGAAGAAGAAGAAGAAGAAGAAGAAGAAGTTGTGTTTAAAGCTTACGATCGGATCCCCTATTGTTTTTTCTTTTAAATTCCACCCACGTTCATCTAATTTAGTATGTGTGTGTATATATATATATATATATATATATATATATATATATATATATATATACAAATTTGATATATATTTGTGATAGATAGATAGATAGATAGATAGATAGATAGATAGATAGATAGATAAATTCATTAAATTTTTAATTACGTAACGGTTAATCTATACTCAGCACCTGGAAATCGTGTTGTGCCTGAAACTCCGAGTTGTGCCACCGGTGAGGGATAATATGTATATTTATTAATATATACTTAATAGCTCTGTTTTATTACATGGAGCATTTTTAAATGTTGAAGACAGACTAGCCACAAATGTACACGAAAAACAAATATAACCTAGTCTACATGGCAACATTGCGCAATCTACCATAAACTTTCTTCAAACTTAATAACTCAAAAACGAAGGATTTGCGGGCATATGTTTATACGGACTTTTTTCCTTGTTTTTGTGTGAGGAAGCGACGTAAATGTTTGTAAGAGTATTGTTGATACACTATATATATATATATATATATATATATATATATATATATATATATATATATATATATATATATACCACTTTCGCCGCAGCCCCTCAACCTCCGGCGTCTTACTCTCTGGGTTGAGGTGTCTACACGGTCCTAACCTAACTTAAGGGAGCGCCATAGGTCTCCTGAGCATCGAAGATTATTCCACCGGTTCACTGGTTTAATCCTGCTTCCTGCCCACGTTGTGATTTGTTTGATCCAGAAGGCAAAAGTGATGTCCGTCCATTCACGGTCGACTGAAGAGGTAGACACGGCTGACGAGTCTGCGCTAAGAAATTTAGAATGCAGCAAAAAAAAATTAATATCTACAGAAATCCGGACAAACAACAATTCAATTGTTAATGTCTTTTATATAGCAGAAAAGAATGGTAGAGAAAAGAAACGGGTTACAGAAAAGAAAAGTATTTAACGTAAAAACTCATACACTGGATTCTAGACAGAGAGAGAATTTGTTGTTAAATCGTCTCAGAACGATATATGACTCTTGCGATGGAGGGATATAGATTTCTGTGCGGGGCTTAAAGTTATAGTAGCGTTCCTCCTCCCAACGCTCTCCCGTGCCAATTCTCTCTTCTCTCTTCAAGAATTTTCTCCAGTCTCTCTTTTCAGAATAACTACGCGTTTATATAGATAAACCTGACTGGTTATAACTGACCCTCGGCCCTACTACTTCGCACGCGATTATCACGGGGTTCTGGCTGCTTCAACCAAAATCATGTGAATTCCAAAGTTCCTTCTAGCTTACTCAGCTCTATTTCAATTTTTAATTGATAAAAAATATTTCGACCATTTCATTGTGTTCTGATGACCCAGATTCAATGGGCACAACTTCAGCCCTAGATCAGATTTCCCCATCAGTAAACAAAATGCTCCGATTTAATTTCGCTATTCAAATCTACTCTAATTTCAATTAAAAAATATACGTGTGTATGTGTATGTGTGTGTTTCCCAGACTCTCTCTCTCTCTCTCTCTCTCTCTGTCACACACACATATATATATATATATATATATATATATATATATATATATATATATATATATGAAAATTTCTCAGAGTTAACCTGTAGATAAGAAAATCTTTATAAATATAAATGACAATAGGAAAACTATTAATTGCTGAGACGCGTTTCGTCCAATGTGAACTTTCTCAAAGCAAAAAACGAAATGAATTTAATTAAACAAGGAAATTAATAAAAACAAAAGACAGAGTGTTCTTAGCAACTGGAATGTAAGGAACATTACATTTGAATAGTTGACTAAGAACACTGTCTTTTGTTTTTATTAATTTCCTTGTTTAATTAAATTCATTTCGTTTTTTGCTTTGAGAAAGTTCACATTGGACGAAACGCGTTGGCAATTAATAGTGTTTTCCTATTGAGGTCAATAACATGTGGCGACTGTTTGTTTCATATAAACACATAAACACACACGGAAACCTACCAAACTTCATTCGCAATATACTTGTAGAAAATGCGAGTATAATAGTCTAAAAAAAATTTAAAATAATGGAAGTCCTAATGATAAAAAAGAAAAAGACAACACTCAATTACATCAAATATGAACACGGCCAAAATGTAATGACCGTGTTTGGAAAATAAAAAAAAACATTCGTATATCTCTAGATGCATGCATGAAAAATCTACATATTCAGTATAAGTAAAAATAAAACTATCCTTGATAATGACTAACTGACTAACGTAATAGCCCAAAGCGCTCAGATATCCAGAATACTTGGACAATTTTTACATACCTTATGTCTAGAAAAGAAAACGCTTATAATAACACAAGAAAAATTAAACTTGTCAGTCGTCTTTAATGAAACGTGTACACACACACACACACACACACACACACACACACACACACACACACACACATATATATATATATATATATTTATGTTCCTAAATTTTCGATTGAGGATGAAACGGGGCTTGATCCTTTAATTCAATTTAATTTTAATAATGATATTGAAGTATTTAGCTCTTGTTTTTGAAACATGAGAACTCTTATGTAGCGAAGGAATCATATTTTTTTTAAATAATTATAATATATATATATATATATATATATATATATATATATATATAAGTTATC
>OZ038482.1:7036519-7044019 GCA_964036315.1 Acanthosepion esculentum
CATCCCGATTACCACTTATTTAATCCGTTACCCCCGGGGTGACGTTTTAGCTTTATTTGTTCCAGGACAAAGCACTTGAGGGACAGTTTTTATCCTTAGGCTCTGCGCAAAATGAACGTTACCACGCGCTGACAATGTTTGAACGTATTTTAAGCGTCATTACTTTCCTTCATTCGAGGCTGTTTGTGGGTGGGGTATCGGTGCACATTGGAACTGCTGCCCAATTTCTTTGTGCATCACACAATGACCGAAAGAAATAAAAAGTAAATAATTTGTCGTTGCGTCACATGCACATGCAACAATATTTATTGGGCTGTCACATATGCATGCGCTCCTGACAGTTAGAAAGACGTCAACTGTGGAACAAGCAGTTGACGATTACAATAGATCTCAGCTGTTGAACCAGCGGATGAAGAGGGCTACGCATGACTGACATGCTATAGAAGGCGCCACCCGAAATTATAGTCAGCGGCAGTCCGTTTCAGTTTCATAATTGGATTCTGCATGTCTCATTCTATGTGCCACAGAAGAAGATAACGAAATCAAGTGTGTAGCTCACTTGCTGGCAGATTAAGTATCGCGTTCACACTATCGGCACTTTCTTCTTCTCTGATTTTCCTTCAACCTCAACCAACTCTTGCAAAGCTAAATGGCTATAAGGAATGAGAGCAGGTTTGGGGGAATCTGGAAGCTTCTAGCCCTGAACCTTCACATGGGCGGTGAATATAATCAACACCATTATCATAAAGAAAGCTATCAGCAAATTCTTGGGCTCAAGATAAATCCGACGACATAAAAATATTTTTGCAAGTAATGCTTACAATGTCTTGCTTCCACAATGATCTTATATGTATATTTATGCTAAAAGGTTAGTCATCACTTTGTCCCTTGCAATAAATATGCTTATAGCGAAGGCAAATTATAACAATAATAAAAATTATTTTAAAGATTTTGTTGACGATACAATATTTAGTGATGGCGTAGAAAACGGACATTAAAAATGAAGTTGAAACCATGAGAAAAAGTTGAAACTGTCATTTAATACATTCAAAATATTGGGAGTTAACCGGTTTCATTCCTAATTTATCAAAACTCGATCGGGTATAATAAAATAAATGTACATACCAACTAAAAAAGAAAACAAATATACACTGCATTAGTAATATACTATTACAAAATACTTATACGAAGATCATATAACAAGATCATATAGCAAGTCCTAGCAGCCATTCCTTACTTTACGCGGGGAACGCCGCCTAGAAAACAAAGAAAAGTGTCTCAAGCATGCATTATTTACATTATTCGGACGGTTATCCTCGTCTTCATTACCATATTCACAATGTTTCGACCGTTGTACGCTCCGGCCTTCTGCGGGCGATTGGAATTTCGAAACGAACCCTTTATTTCGTTCACCGGGGTAGATTGTTCTAGTTCCACGTGCCATGCCTCTTCCGGATCTCTCGGTTATTTCCCATTAACTCAACTTTGGTTCACCACTACTGTGGCCTGCTATTGAACTCACAACTCTTTGGGTCTAGCCACTGGATCTAACTAACGTCTTTATCCACCGGGCCACGTGTCCAAAAGTCCTGAATGAGAAAATAAAGATGTTGACAAATGAGTACTAAATATATTCTATAAAATGGTACTGTAAATACCTACAATGCCTCATTTCAGAAATATAGACAAACAATAAAGTTTCTAAGTTTCTTTTTAATTGTCTATGCATTTTTATCATCATCATCATCGTCATTATCAGTCCCATGACCGCGTGTAGCTTTTGCGCAGCTGAGTCCCAAGCAACTCCCGCCAAATGTCATGGTTGTGTGCCAATGACTCTGTGAATGATCTTCCAGTCTACTCATTGACGTTGTCAATCTATTTCCCTTCCGTCTGCAGCTTTTTCTATGACGTGTCCGGACCATTTCAATGTCCTCTTCATGACGTTGATTATGCGGTCTTCCAAAGGAACTGTTTCTTGCCCGATGGTGTATCTTGCATTGTGTCATTTGTGACGCAATTTACTATATATATATATATATATATATATATATATATATATATATATATATATATATATATATATATATATATATATTAAAAAGGGAACGCTCTTGCTTCCGGATATTGGTAACTTTTTCGTAGTTAAGAAAAAGTTACGATCGACGAGACGCGTCGGCAGTGACTAAGAAATGTATTGTCCTCTTTTCATCCAAATTGTCTTATCTTCAAAATTATTCTGAGAACTTTAACAATATGTAGACATGGAAAACTAAAACAAATTCTTAGTAAAAAAAAATAGCTACTAATAACCAGAGGGAGACTTACAGAGGAGCATTCCCTTTTTAATATTTCGAATTTTATATATATATATATATATATATATATATATATATATATGTGTGTGTGTGTGTGTGTGTGTGTGTGTGTGTGTGTGTGTGTGTGTGTGTGTTGTGGAGCTCTCCCATTTTACACAAGATGGACTCGTCTAAAGTATACTTATACTGACAGAGTTGGAGATACGTTGAGATAAGTTTGTGATACGTAGAGTCCACAGAGTGAGAGAGAGATAATTACGGCTTCACTCACAGAGACTTGTACATATACTTTCTACTAACCCGTATTCCTGGACTACTAATCTTCATTTCAAGTTTGTATTCTTACGTTCAATACACTTATTTTCCTATTTCAATTACTGGCGTTATTTATTTATTTGTGCAGGGTTCCATCCCCGGAATCCACAACAATATATATATATATATATATATATATATATATATATATATATATATATATATATATATATTGGGCGGTGTTGCGTGTGGAGGCACGGTGGAATAATTGAGGAATCGGAAAACCGAGTTCGAATTCCAGTTGGATCCATTACATTCACTTACGTGCTAATACCCTTGGGAAAAGGATGAATCCTCTTCTTCTCCCAGATATAAGTAAATAGCAGAGCAGACTGGGTCCTATAACCTTAGGTGGCACCCGGTCTAGGATAAAGTAATTCCTAATTCATAAAAACAGCTTGGAGAGAGTTGGGCTCCGTCAAGCTGTCTTGGCCAAGAAACACCACTTTTACTGCGGCTACAGTACACATGGTGCCACTACGACACTGACGGGTCATGGGATTCGCGATCGCGATATATATTTGTGTGTGTCCAGCGTTGACAGAATTCAATTGCCTTTACATTGCCTTTTGGGTGATTAAGTGAAGTTCTCGGTGTGTCGTAATACTGATCGGTTCGATAAGTTCAAATTAGCAGCTGAAAAAAGACAGAGAATTTGTTGTTAACTAGGGCAAGGAATGGCTTGTTAATTTTGACGCCTCCAAAACGAAACTTCTCACTGCTAACCCTCTGAGAGAACATTTTTGCCTTTCATCAGCATTGCTGGCGCGAACCTCCAGGAGTGTGACTCATTGTGGGCTAACGTTTTTCGCTGACATGAAATGGAAATATTATAGTGAATTATTCGCTAGGTCAGTTTCTAGGAAGGATATTGTGCTGAAACGTGTTTCTCACCAGAACCATTCTTGCACATCTATAAGGCTATCATTCGTCCAATGCAGTGAATATTGCTGTCATATCTGGTCTGATGATTCTGCTATATATTTAGAGATTCTTGATAAAAATACAAAGGAGAATCAACAATTTTATTGGTCCATACCTGTCATCTGGGCTCCAGCCACTTTCCCGCCGCCGTAAGGTATCTTCCCTGTCCTTTTTATATCATTCCTGTTCTTTTATTGTTCCCTCTGTATTTAATAATGTTTTCTTTTTCCCATATTCTCTCACCCCCAGTAATCTCTTGTGTCTTAGTGACTTTATTGTCTTGCTTGGGGTGAAATCATATATATATATATATATATATATATATATATATATATATATTGTCATCCACAGACAGACTGTTTCGCTGTTTCACAGCTCATCAGTGTGGCTAGACGTCCGGTTGCCTCTAGCTAGGATGGAAACCCGACTGAATTTGCGTCAGTCGGAACTTCTACCAGTAAGCCGTCGGCGCTATATATATAAAAGTGAACATTGAAGTCAACACTCAGAGGCGACAGGCTGTTTCATGCTGGACGCAATCGTCAGGCCGCAATCGGTTGCGTCCAGCATGAAACATCCTGTCGCCTCTGAGTGTTGACTTCAATGTTCACTTTTATATTTATATTTACATACGCTCTATCTCTGATATTGAGCACTTTATCCCATAAATATAGTGCACCTTAAAACTATATTTGTTCATATATATATATATTAGTACTATAGTTTAGCATATAGATTTATGATTTAGAACATTTTTATATTTTGATAATGACTAAATACCACATTTGTCAGATTAAAGTATTACATTCTGTAATACGGCCTGTAATTTGTTGACTGATATTGCTATTGACAGTTACGCCATTTTCGCTCATGTTTTTTAATCAATTCAACACAAACAAGGCGATAATACCACTAAGACACAAGGTCCTACTGGCAGTGAAAGAGAATGAGATTCTTTAGAAGGAAACGGAAACCCAATCCTAAACAGGAAACAAGTGATAAAATTCCAGGGAGGAGTGTAAACCGGTCGATAGGCGAACCTATCTACTCCTATTGGTTTGGATATTATTTTCTTAACCTAAATGTGATCGTGTGAACAACTTATAAAACATACACACGCACGCACGCACACACACACACACACACACACACACACACATATATATATATATATATATATATATATATATATATATATATATATATATATCTACTCGAAATGAAATGTATTTACTTATTTAGCTTTTTTCTTTCTGTAAATATACTCCAGTTCAAACATTTTCTCGAAAATAAATAAGCGAAAAGAAATAAGATAGAAAGAAAAAGATAACCTTGTTTTCTGTTACACTTATTTCTTTTCCTTTTTTTTTTTTCGAGTTTGAGACACTTTAATGTTTTGACTCCCCTCTAAAGTGGGAAGAGTAATCAAATATCTTAGAAAAAGTGTTCCCCCATTTGGGGACCCTTTCTTTAAGAATGGCTGCAAAGACACAAGGCATCTATTGTGCATGCTGAAGTATTTTAAACAGGGTGTGAAGAGAAGGATTACTGGAATAAAATTCGACGTCTGCAATTGAGTGGCACTGTAACCTTTCGTAATAATGACAGCCAGTGTTTCTAAAACTGGTTGGGGGTATTGTTTTACATGCCTTCAACGTTGGAGGGCATCATCACTGACTTCACGAACCATCAGGGTTCGCTTGCCATTTTTATCTCATTTTAGCTGTAATCTACACACTATTCATTCCATGCGGAAAACACCAGTCTTTTAAATGTTTGCGATAAAAAATACTGCACGCAGAGATAAATAAACTTGTGAAAAAAAGGGAAGAATAATGAATCTCCTTCAACCTAAAATTACAAAAACAACTTGAAATAGTAATTTTTACTAAATTTAACAAATAAAAATAAGAGATAGAAAGATTTTCCAGGGCTGGTTTACCTAAAATATCAATATTCGAAATTGATTTCAGTAAATTTCAGTACGCAGGGGATCATGGCTCTCCACAACACTTGCTTTTTACCCCTATTTATCTTGACGGTCCTTGTACTGCCATCGTTTTAAATAAGCTATTAAGTTACTTACTTGCTATTTCCGCCTGCTTTCTCACGTTCAATATTCATTCAATATTGAATCATTGTATTTTGCGTTGAATATTCTTTGAGCATTTCTTGGGACTCGGTTACATCGCAGACAAGTGGAAATGGTATACAGGCTCGATCGCTAAAAATGCTGCCAAAATGGCCAGTACCTTTGCAGAAAGTACCTGACTTCCTCTGGCATGTTCTATCTTTACAAGAATCAGATCACACCATACATTTTGCTGTCATATCTGAGATAGATCGGTTCCGTTCTCACATTCCAGCTTTGACAGATTTCAGTCATTTACACGGCCTTGAGGGTGATGAATCATTTTCCACCCTACAACCCCTTTCCCACATATAAAACATTGATAACCTCCCTCTGAAATTTACTCATAGAGTATTGTTGCTTTATCTGGGTTTGAGAGGCCTAATCCTCACTTTTCAGGCTTGACAGAATTCAATAGCCTTTACGCTGCCTTGTGGGTGATGAATTCTTTTCAACCTTACAATCTATTTCCTACAGATGTAGCATATTGTCAGATGATCTCCATTCCTTACTTTCAGCAGCTGAAGCATTTACAGCTAGACCACATGCCACATACACGAGGTCAAATCATCCTCATTCCCTTTGTATTGCATTGGTAAGGAGGACGTTTCACTCAGACATAGAGATGAAATAGACTTTAGAAGAAACAGTAAACGCAATCCTAAACAGGGAAAAAGAGATCAACCTCTAATTGTCCACCCTGCAACTGCTTTCCCAGTTGAAGCATTTACAGCTCGGACCCGCGATGCCCCATACACGTTGTCGAATCATCCTCATTCCCTTTGTATTGCATTGGTAAGGAGGAAGTTTCACTCAGACATATTCTTTATGAGAATTACTACTTCATGAAACACTCTTGAGAAGATGCTTTCCTATCACTATGATCTTAACCACTTCTTGTCTCGTTTCAACTGTTATCTATCCTACATATTCTCATAACCTGCACTTACTTCCTTCTCTAACATCAATACGGAAATTTCATTCAGTAACCCTTTACCTTGAGTGGCCCTTGGGCCTTGTATTGGTATGTAGAAATATTGGCAGGTAAACTGGGTTTTCACTCTCCACCTCTTACTGCTCAGCAAGTAGACATGCCTAAAACTCGGTGGATTGCAAATTTGGTAAGAAATTTCATTTTCAGTCTCTCCTCTTCTGATTTAAATTATTTTTGCTTGAAATTCAAATTTTTGTTCCTTTTTCATTTATGGAAAAATATTTTTTTTTTTTTTTGAAAGCCGATGCAAAATTTTCCAATATCATCTTTGGCATGGTAATAAGGAAATCTCTGAAGGACCGGAATTTACTCAGTTCTTTATTGTTTGTGCAATCTGTCATCTATTGCATATTGCTTGGAGACTTTAGAAAAAATTCAGAAAGATAGCAAAATGGGTTTCATGAAATGAATATTGACCAGTTTTGTCGTTTTATTCTTGCTTGACGCAGAAAACTCATTTTTAGACAAGCTAATCACAAAGGATAAAAATGGATTTATTATGAGACTCTAAAACAAAATCCTACCACTAGCCAGGGTAACCTACATGTAGATCTCAAATGGAACTCATATATATGATCCATTGTTAAAGATGCTGCAAGAATAGTTGGTTCTTTCTACTACTCCAGAAAGTACCGGACTCCTCCTGACATGCTCTATCTTGACAAGAATCTGATTAGACTCAAAATGGAGTATTGTTGCTGTATTTGGGTTTGAGCTGCCTAATCCTCACTTTCCAGCCATGACAGAATTCAATAGCCTTTACGCTGCCTTGTGGGTGATGAATTCTTTTCAACCCTACAATCTATTTCCTACAGATG
>OZ038482.1:7049019-7054019 GCA_964036315.1 Acanthosepion esculentum
AGATAGATAGATAGATAGATAGATACGTCGAGAACCAAGCTAATAACTTTTAATAATTATTTCTTTCTAGTCATTGTACTCCAGATGAGTCTCCTTGCCTGGCTATTACGGCTCAAGGTTACTCTAGACTTCAAACGGGACTCATATATACGATCCATTGCTAGAGATGCTAGAATGAATTACCACTAGAGATAGTAGCTGATTCATTCTACCATGCAGTAACTTCTCAGGAGTCAGACGAAGCCAAATATTGAATTTCCATATCCTAAGTGGAACTGTCTAATACTCTGTTTCCATTCTTGAGAAAAATTGCATTTACGTGTTCTCTTTGGCGATGAATTACTTTCAAATTAAAAGTTCTTTCCCATAGACGAAACCTTGCAAGCCTATGGATAGTATGTCACTACTTACATGGCAGATGAAAATAGTGACATACTATCCATAATATATCCATATACATACTCTCCACAAGACATAGATTTATAGTGACATATTCCACAAGACTAGATTTTCACAGCAAGAACCCTACTAAGTCACGTACACAATGTGGACTCATCCTCATTCGCTTCTGATTCCATACTTAAGGGTGAAGTTAAAATAACAGAGCTTTTTCCCCAGAACTATTCGTATTCCATTGGTAAGGAGGAAGTTTAACTAAGAGAGCTTCTTCTCCAGAATTATTATATTCGAAAAAGCTTCCCAAACGGATGTCTCACTGATCAATGCGATCTTAACATCTTCAAGTCAACAGATCAGCCTCTACTTTCATCAACCTCATTCAGTAACACTCTAACTTGAGTAGCTCTTGAGCCTATTTTATGCGAACAACACTAAAACAATTGCTCCTGACTTTTTGTGCCGTAGTTCAAGCATCCTCGACTAAACCACAAGATTATTTATCTCTTCTATACGGATGCTAGAAGCAAACGTTTTCTGTTGTTGTTTTTTTGCTATTATCTGCCGGATTGTCAGGAATCCGAATGTTAGAGTAACTTCGAATGAGGCTATCCCATCAGCAGATGTATAATATCGAGGATATTGTACTGCCATTTTGTAAATACATTCTGGACCGTGCAATAGTCTCCGGTGAGGCCTCTCGATACCACGATAAATGGTACGGTTACGACTATATCTGCGGAAGTTTCAATCCAGTGGCTGTAACTGTCTACTTCGTCTACTGTTCTATCAAGTACCTGTCTCCTCCTGATCTCCTATTTCCTTAATAGGAGTAAATAGGTTCCCCTATCAACCGGTTCACACTCCTCACCAATCCTTTGAACAGGAGTAGATATTTATTCCTCGTTTCCAGTTCCTTCTAAATCCTTTTCCTTCTCTTTCACTTGCATCTTGGTGGCATTATCTCATTGCTTGGGGTGGTGTCTCTCACTCTCCCTCGAGTGGCTCTCGGTCCTTTTACAGAGTAAACATTATAAAAGAAATAGATAAAAATTGAATACTAGAATCCAGTGAAAATCCAAGCGGCTGTGAATTAATATTGTAAATATGTTCCCCTATGTAATTTGCTTCAAATGTCATTCTATTACGAAAGTAGATCAAGCGGCAATAGGCGACCCTAGACATTTCTAGACATACTTACAGATGGGAAAGGGATTCATATCCGTTGCATATATCGCCAGGAATGGAGGCCTTTTAAAGTTATCATCATGGAAAAGAAATAATTTCTTTTGAGTCAGTATTCATCTTTCACCTTCCATCTCTTGAAAGTGTTTAATTTTTTTCTGAATGAATGTTATATGATCCATTATGAAATCAATCAAATTCGTGATCCGGGTGATCATGAACGGATGCGATCAGGCAATGTTTGCAATATACAGAGTAGAGGAAATCATATTTGACAAGATATATCGATTTTTAAAAAGTTGTTGCATCGATAATGATATGGGACATTACCTATAACGACAGTGAACTCTTTCTGACACTATAAATACTGCGCCTCTCAAGAGGGGAGACGGAATCGAGTCGAGCCAATAGTAGTTCACTCCAAACCAGACTGACAGACATACTAACACCTTCAATATCTTGTATTATTATTATGTTTAATATATCTTTGTTATTTTCTACTCTTGTGTTCGTGTTGTTCTTCCTTAGTCCTAACCTTGGACCATAACAGTGGCGACGAGGATATTGGACCATAACAGATAACAAGATTTCTACTCTGTAACTAGACATATGTTTGCCCCTAAGGATGACTTCCTGAACTGCATCATGTCTTCTTTCAAGATAATGCTCGTGTTCAATTGTTTGATTGATTAGGTTTTTTTTACGGCTTATCATCCTTTTGAAGTTTATCTAAAGACAGAAAATATTTTCAAATTGTAGTATTTTTTGAGATATTAATCATTTACTAATTAACCCATAGCTGTGAAAAAAGATGATTATATACCTTTCCCAAAGGTATTTGCTAGTAAGGAAATTTAACAGACCCTATCCATTACACCACCCGCTCATCCAAGCTTACTGCATCTGGTATTCCCAAATGGTCTCTCATATAGGTACTGACAAGGCTTGATGTTGCTTAACTTCTGTGATCGTAGAAGAACCAATGTTTCAGCTGAATAATGATATCATGATGACAACAAAATACAAGGATCTTTTTTTCTTATTTACTCACGATACATTTTCAAGAACTCTGTATTATTCCAATGTTTTACGGTATCACACTTGCACTAATGTTATGATAAACGTGGAAAACAGAAAAGGGTGGAGTCATTTCCAGGAATTTCTTACGCCAATGCTTTGGGTCGATTGTGTATACCTTAAGAATCGTTAATATACACGATTTAAGACTCATTCCCTTTTAAGTCAAAGCCAATTCCTGGAAGGCACACTTTGGAGATATTACGTTAAATGATAACTGCAAAATGGTAATTATTCGAAATAGATTCTGTGTAATGCTAACGTCTGGGACTAAATACCCCATATGTTAAGTTATTGTTTATTCATCTCCAGACTTCATCTGTTAGGATCGGCAAGTGGGTATGTGATTAGAATAGGTTTACCGAACTTCTTCATGCGAGAATGTGAGAGACTGTTTTTCCTCTCGGATGGGGAGATTATATAGGGTGTCCATAAAGTTTGTGTGCACTTTAAAAAATGTATAACTTGTATTTGCGATAGAAATAATCGGTAAAAAATGTTATAAAGTTTAATGTAGCTAGTTTTAAGTATAGCTAAAATAACTAATGTGATTCAGGCATTACTGTAAATCAGTTGGAAAATGTTTTCCGTGAACTGCCAAATCGTATTACCCTTTGTATTGCTAATGATGGAGAACATGTGGAAACTTAAATAAAATTTCAATAAAACCTTAAAAAATATAGATTTACTTCTTTCTAATCCTTTTTACAAATTATTTCTATCGCAAATACAAATAAAGTTATAAATTTTTTAAAGTGCACACGAACTTTATGGACACCCTGTATATCTTCATGTAATCCCATGTGAATTTTCTAAGTGCAGCGGTTTACATGTCGGGGCAGCTACTGACATCACGTGAGACGCTGATATGGATATTTTGGTGTGGAATTTTTGAGTGCAAATTATACCTCGGTATCATCTGGGGTGAGTTCTTTGCATATTGGAGTCATCACAGATCAACTTCTCTTAGAACAAATGCATGTTCTTTATATTAATTTCAATCTCAGAGAATCTAATATTCCAAGGCGTGAATCATATCCTAGATATGGAAAACGCCTTAGAGCCACGAGAGATCTACTTGTCATAATATTCATTGACAGATCGATTCGAGATTTCTATGTCTGAAAATAGCTTGTAAATCGAGAGTAAGCCTTTTGATCAACGTGATATCATGATCTTCCCTTTGTCCAAGAAAATCTTAACTATTTGGGCCAAAAAATAAACTTGAAGATTAAAGTAATCATCAAAGTATTAGCAATCTAGAATTATTGCATGAATTCTAGTAAACCTGATCTTCGTTTTTAATGCTTTTTATTGATGAACAGGTTGTAGCTGATAATCTGTCAATCTCGGAGTCTGCAAGGATGGTTAGTTAATACTTGTTGCAGGCGCCAGCTCAGGCTAATTTGTGTTTGTTCAACACCCACAGATCCCACCTGCGCTTCATGCTGCAACAATGCTGCGTGGACTATAGTTATATTTTAGCGTCATCAATAGTTGATCAAGGCTAGTACACTAACATTCTCAGTCACAATGACTTGTGACTTTCTGCTCGAACAAACATCGATTCCGAACAGATTCGTCTACCCAATTTTCCTCACCAGGTTTGGGTTAACCGTCGTATGGTTTGGGGGCACTTTCTAACAATGGCCCTCACTCTCTAGGCCGATAATTCCGATGACGTCACATCCTTGACAAATCGACGATGCTGACATTGGATCCTAGGTCCTATAGCTAGAACGCTAACTTTCTAACCACTCAGACACACATGCCCACCTAAGAACGGCTACTTCTTCTATTAATGTGATTGTTTCTAATGTTAGGAGGAACTGAAATGATGATATGACCTCATCTATTACTATTGCATGGTCGAAGGACATTATATTCAAGCTTCAAAATATCCTCTCAGAGTGAAAGAACATGTTCTGGGCTACACCAATACTCAAAGACTGCAAACCTGAGTTAAAGTATAAAGTCTAATATTTGGAATGAGTGGCCAGTTCCTAAGAGATGCTGTTTCCATTGATGGAATAGTTTCCCTGCAATCGATGCGACAAAGTTAAGATCTTCGACAGTATCTAAACGGGCACCTGTGGTGATTTCCGCCTATTCCAGCTATGAAATGAGAAAATCAATCTCATTTGGAGAATGCTTGTCAAATGATATTTTCTATCTACAATCTCCTCCGTTATATTTTCGACAACATGATACAGAACGAAATCAAAATGCAAGTCAGGCTGAAATTTTATAAAATATCTATTCCATAGGAATAAAATAACAATGGTTTGATTGTGGAAAGGTACGCCTTCCATTAACCAGAGAATCCACATGTTTAGATTTTG
>OZ038482.1:7061519-7309019 GCA_964036315.1 Acanthosepion esculentum
TATTATTATTATTATTATTATTATCATTATTATTATTATTATTATTATTATTATTATTATTATTATTATTATTTGCTTTAATTTATGTTGTATACTCATTTCCTTCCGAGTCCCAACCAGAGATCGAAAATCAGAAATGCCATCATGATATTTTCCACTGAAGATTTTGAAAAAAATATTAAAATGCAACAACGTAAAACACACACATTTTTACATAGATAGGATATGAGCTGTACTTGTGAGAACAATCTTTTGTATGTCTTTAAGGAATCCCTCATTGAGTTTTATCAGGACTTCTTTCCAGTTACCTCAACCACAACTAAAATTACTGATGTTTTCCTGCGCTATATTTTTGAGATTTTCCATTTCAACTTCCTTGTATTTTGATAGATCTTCGACCATCTTTAAACATATATTACAGTCTGGAGAGACACCCATGTCAATTATTATTATTATTATTTCAAGTTTTCCTGGTTTGCGGCTTGATATATCCCCTCGGGAAAACTTTGACCTATGAACTGAAATAAAGCAAGGTTATTCTTTAAAAGTTACTAAGCATATTTATTATATTCCGATAGTTTTTTTCTCGGTATGTGAACGATATCTTCTGAGTACAACGCATTGTACCTCAAAGGGTGTGATTGGCTAATTGGATTTTCTTAATGTGTATATCAGTATCCTGTCTAAACATTCCGAGGGCTAGTCGTATTTGGATGACACAATCTTGCAATTTCGATTCTATGGTCTTTATATTTTGAAAGCTTGTCAGGTATTTTGTTGAGATTCTTTTATCGGACAGTTTGGTCATGTCTATAAGATAGTGCTAATGTTTATATCTGTCGGTGTTTCTGGTGAAGTCTTAGAACACTGTAGCATTTTCGCTTTCTACCACTCAAAGGGGCTTGTGTTCATATTAGTATTATTATTCCTTTGATTTCTGTTGTAAACTCATTTGCTTCCGGGTCCCAACCAGAGACCTAAGATCAGAAATGTGATCATAACATCTACCACTGAACATTTTCAAAAAAGAAAGCGCAAACAACCCCAAAATCAAACACATTTTTCATAGATAAATACCTTCATAATGTGTGAGCTGTACTTGTGGGAACAGTTTCTTTTCTTCTTTTTTTTTTTGTATTTCTTTAAGGCACGGGCTACCAAAGATCCCTTCAATGAATCTGTCGGAAACTCTTCCAAACAAACCGGTGACTTATTTTTTAGATTTCTACATTAAGATCCTTGTATTTTGATAGTTCTTTGAAAATCTTCAGATACATTGCAGTCCGCAGAAACGGTCATATCAATAAGAAAACGCATTCTATTTTTCTGGTCTTTGATTATTATTATTATTATTATTATTATTATTATTATTATTATTATTATTATTACCTCCTTTTTTCCCAAGATGCTCTTACGCCATAATTTAACCATCTTCAGCCAGTTCTAACCATGGTTCCTGGCATTTCTTCACAACTCTATATAAAGAAAACCTTTCACGGCATTCCGGCTGTCCCAAGCAGTGATGTTTTCTAAAGCCTCAATTCGAATCACAGAACCAATTTTACTCAGCCATTTGTTTGGTTTTTCTTCGTCACTCTTCCAAGTGCGCTCCCAGCAATAAAAACAACTACTTTCTTAAACCAAGCAATCATGCTACCATCTGTTTCAAATCCTTATACCTTTTTTTTTCCTTTTAATTTTCTCTCACAACAACCCTAATGTCCCCTGTTACCGTTATATCAGTGATCCAAAACTGTCTTCCCTTCTGAACAGTAAATGTCTGGCCTCCTTGCTTATTTTTCACTCATTGAGTGTTCACACCAACGGTAATTGGTGATAAGATTAAGGGAAAGTATGTCTCTTCAATATTCCAGGCCTCAGCTGTTTTCAGCAATGCTCTCATGGAGATGATATCGATTCTTAAACTGCTTTCTCTTTCACTATTCTTTCTTTCTGACTATGCGGGACTGTTCTAAACACACCTGTAGCAACTGGTAGGATTGTCTCCTACATTTTGCAAAAACAAATCGTAATGAACGAAGGAAAGACTGAATTAAGGAAAGGTGGGAATAAAATGGAGAGACCAAGAAAGAAAAGGGAAAAAAATAAAAAATAATTGAAACGGTATCGGAAATAAGGAATTTGAAAGAAATATCAAAGAAAGAAAGAAGGAAAGAAAGATTTATCAAATTTCCAAAGGTTGTTATCCGGTACACTATTTATACTATTCGGACTATTGTCCTCATCTTTGTCGCTATATTCATTACAACGTTTCAGCCGTTCTACGCTCCGGCCTTCTCCAGGTGGTTGGAATGTCGAACTGAACCCTTTATTTCGCTCACTGGGGTAGACTGTTCTAGTTCCACATGCCATGTTTAATGGATGTCAGTTATCAGTTATTTCCCCTCTCCAAGTTTTCCACTACCTTAACCGGGTATTGAACTCACACTCTTTGGGTCTTGTCACTGGATCTAACTAACGCCTTTATCCACTGTGCCATGTGTGCTTGAGGGCACATGTTACTTGGCAACAAAGATGAGGACAATAGTCCGAATAATGTATATAGTGTACATAATACCTAATCTTAGAAATACAGATAGATGTTGTTATACGGATTATTATTATTATTTTAAAACAATAATTTAAAACTTGTATTTTGTTTTATAATCACACGCCAGATGATCTAGGACAAGAATGTAACTTTTGTGCTATTTCCTCTAAATTAACACAAAAAAACTTAAATACACAAGGTTCCTGTGCTTATTAGAAGTATTGTTTTGTATTTCCTGGAGGGATAGTACACCTGTAATTTTGTTGATTTCCTGTTGAGTTCCTTTCTTGATCAAACCCAAAGCTCCAAGCACAAGGGAAACAGTTTTAGTTTTTAAGTGCCACATTTGTTTTATTTACATCTCTAGGTCTTTTTATTTACTTAATTTTTCAAAACTCTTCGCAGATATGTTTTTTTGTCATTTGGTACGCTCATATCAATCAATGTGCAAACCTTTTGTCTTTGCTGTCTTTGAAAATAATGTCTGGTCGATACGTATTAGTCGATCTGTGTTGATAAAAAATCCCACCAGTATTATTATTATTATTATTATTATTATTATTATTATTATTATTTCCTTTTATTTCTATTGTATACTCATTTCCTTCCGGGTCCCAACCAGAGACCTAAAAAATGTCATCGTGATACTTTCAGTGTGTATTTTTGTAAAAAAAATATAAATAAATAAAGCAATCTATGATTACACATCTTATGTAGATAAATCTCTTCATAGGGTGTGAGCTCTACTTCTCGGTACAATTTTTGCATTCTATAGAATATGAATTCCTACATTTTACGGGCAATAAGTGAAGTACAAACAAGTAAGGGACGCCTTCAATTAAATCCTACTAATTTCAGTAGACACGAAAAACTTTTTACAATTCTGTATAAACACAGCTCCAAAAAGAGGTTTCTGGAACCTGACAAGTCACGTGATCTGTTTTCTACGACGTCCGCGCGGTTTGAGATCCAAATGACCTGGAAATAGGTCAGGCCACGCATTATTAGATACATTCCCGCGCAAAACTCAGATAGCGATTCGGAAACGATGAAAAACTGCTTGACAGCAACAGTTAGGACCAATTCTGAAACAGGATAGTCAGCAGACAGATCTGTGAAAAGGAACGGTCAATAAACAATGCGCAGCCTCGACACACGTTACCATGATAACGTATCAGTCATCGATGATTTTTCTACATACAAAGCCGCGACGAAAATAAGTTCTAGATCCGCTTCTCTATGTTCACTGTCTTTTGAAATCACTGCGCTATCACACATAAACAGTCAGCACACACAGATACACACGCGCACACACACACATATTGGTGAACATATAACTCTGCTTTCTTTATTTTTTCTTTGTTTGTTTTTCATACTCTTTCAATTATTTTTATTTTTTCGGTTTTATTTCTTCGTCTCTGTCATCTTGTTACTGCCATTCTGTCAGTCATTCTTTCCTTCGTTCATTTCGGAGTTTTTTTCCTTCCGTTCCAATTCATTCCTTCCTTTTTCATCATTTTAAGCCACATTTTCCTTCCTTCTTTCTTTCTTTCTTTCATCGCTATTTACCTTTTTTTTTTTTCTTTCTTTTAGTTCTGTCTTTTCCCCACATACATTCCTTCCTTTTCTTTTATTTTAACGAACATTTTTTCTACATTTTTCTTTCTATTTCTTTTTTTTTTTTTCTTTTGTGAATTCATTCCCACTTTCTTTTTGGACATTTGCCTTCTTTTTCTGTTGCTTTCTCCATCTTCCTTCCTTCATTCTTTCCTTTGACATTCCCACCCACAGTCTTCCTTGTTCATCCAGATGCTTCTCTTGCTCAATTTGCCGCCATTTCTCTTCATTACTCGTCTGCCCAACAGGAAACATAACGTAATCTTGACAACGTGTAACCACGATAAACCACACAACAAACCAGCAGGACAACAACTACTTCATTTTTTTTTCTTTCTTTTCTTTTTTACCTAACGATGGGTCACGTGGTACACGATAGAAACATTCTCTAAGCATTTTTCAGGAAACAGAAACGAATAAGTCGATCAGGGCGTTTTGCATCGTCTTTTTATTCATGATATGTTAAACAGAGTGAACAGGTTTATACATATAATGAAGACGTTTTTATTCATGACACTTTAAATTAAAATAAAAAAGAGTTGAAATTACTAGGACTCATAATGAGGAAAGTGGGCTTGGAGAATTTGACACTCACAAAACATTGAAGGTAATAGAACCAGAGAAAAAAAAACATTATGAATGTATTTTTATAATTATATTTACACTGACTAAGTAGATAATTCCAAAGAAAATAGCCAGTCTGGAAAAGGAATGTTCCCGAGCATATAGCAAGATAAAATATAGCACAAACGAGGAGGTTAATTCACACATGCGTTTATTCCGAAGTCGCCATGATGATTCCTTTATTTACCTCTCTCTCTAGAGAGTGGAGATTGTAGGAAGATAATTACGATATCAACATAAGAAGAGAAGTTCAAATCAATTGGAAACTGTTATTCGTGAGCTGCGAGTTAATTCTGAAATTTATCCATTCTTCCTTTATTTAAGTATTTCATTGCACCAAAGAGAATATGTTATGGGTCCTTACCTATAACTACAGAATGAACTTTTCCTAACACTATGTATACTACGCCTCTCAAGACAGAGAGACGAATCGAGTCGAGCTGATAGTAGTTCACTCCAAATCAGACTGACAGTCATACTAACACCTTCCACATCTTGTATTATTATTATGTGTAATATATCTTCGTTATTTCTACTCTTGTGTTCGTGTTGTTCTTCCTTGGTCCTAATCTTGGACCATAACAGAATAGAAACAAAAAGGGATTTTTAGTTAGAAACAGAATGACAGTCTAGATTCCTGGCACATATAACGAGGAAAGATGGCTCGGAGAATTTGACACTCACATATGGAAGACAAGACGGAAAAATCGAGTAACTTCCCTAACGAGCTTGCGTAAATGGATGACAAACAGGGACTAGAAGGGATAGTAAGGAGACAAACATTGCTTAGAGCAACAAAGGATGGGAAGTTGTGGAAAGCCAGAATTTTCCACCACCTGAAGGGACACGGCACGTAAGTTACATTAAAAAAGATATTGATAATAAACATCAGTAATATGACTTTGCGACAGACGAAGTTTAAGAAATATTTTCGACACGCTTGACATGGGCCTCAGATCAAATATCTTTTTTTTTTTAAGCGTATCACCCCAAGCAAGGCCGGTGGCCACTATCACGCATGGGGTTACAGAAGGGATGGAGGAAGAGCAGATCGGAGTGGTAAAGGAAGGGATGTGGAGAAAGAGAAGGACGGAGGGTCGATCAAGACAGGGGGGTTACAGAAGATATAGAGCGAGAGCAGATAGGAATGAAAGATGTCAGGAAGTGGAGAAGGGAAGTGGATAGATCAAGGCAATTGGAGATGACGATTGACGCTACACTTAAACCGTTGGAGATTGTATTTGTCAAGGAAACAGTAATAGGGAAGGGAGTTCCATAGGCGAGATGTGTGAGACATGAAGCTATTGGAGTAGAAAAGACGTCTACAACTAACAGTTTCAACGGTGAAGGGGTGGGAACGGGATGCCAGCCTCGTAGGACGCTTAAATTCACGAGGCTTAGGGACAAGCGAAAGCAACTCCTCGGAGCAATTACCGTGGAAGTACTTGTAGAAAAGGCAGAGCGATGCAACAGCGCGTCTGTGAGAGAGCGACTGCAGACGCGATGACAGATCAGGGCCAATCACATTGCATATCCGTCTCTGGATCTTATCAAGAACCCTGAGGCAACACGCAGGGGCCCCAGACCATAAATGGCAGCAATACTCCATGCAATATCGAATGGTCAGTCTTATAGACTTGGAGGATCGATTCGGGGGAGAAGAATTTCCTGGCTCGGCACAAGGAACCAACTTTTCTTGCGGTGGATGATGCAATTGACTCGATGTATCTGTTCCATCTCAGATCAGCGGACAGCGTGAGACCGAGCAGCCGCAGAGAGGAGCTCTCGAGAAGTTGGTCCTCAGACATTCTGATGGAATGCAGGGATGGGTCCTTGTGGTGGTTAATGGAGAGCAGTTTTGTTTTAAAGGCGTTAAAGTTGACCATCCATTTCTCTCCCCAGTCCACAACTGATTGGAGGTCCTTTTCAATTTGAGCTGCCAGGTTAATTTTGTCCGCCTCAGTAGAGTTGTGCTCGAGGCAGGAGTAAATAGTAGTGTCGTCAGCGTAGATACCGACTTGGGAGTCTATGGCGTCAGGAAGGTCGTTTATAAATATGAGGAACAGAGTAGGGCCAAGGATGGAGCCTTGAGGAACACCAGCGGTAGTGGGATAGGAGTTGGAGAAGAATCCACTGAGAACAACCTTCAAATCCCGCTTTGATAGGAACGATTGAATTAGGTCAAACAATCGACCTGTGATACCATAACCCCGGAGCTTGCGAAGGAGGCCGGCATGCCAAACCCTATCGAATGCTTTGGAGATGTCAAGGGCCACGGCACGGGCTTCGCCGTTACTATGGGTAGCTTGGTAGACAAATTCAGTGATTGCCGTAAGCACATCGGCAGTAGACCGGGCAAAGCGGAAACCATACTGCTTGTCTGAGAGCAGATCGTGGGATATCAGGTGAGTAATCACTTCGGTGTTGATAATGGCCTCGAAGACTTTGCCAAAGAGGGGAAGGAGACTGATAGGACGGTAATTGGAAGGGTTGGAGGGGTCGCCAGAGTTCTTAAAGACAGGAACAATGGTAGAGGACTTCCAGCAGTCAGGAAAACAGGAGTCCTTGAGGCAGCGGTTGTACAATTTAGAGAGGGCAGGTGCCAGTTCAGGTGCGCATTTCTTCAGGACAATGGCTGGTATTCCGTCGCCGCCGGTAGCCTTGTGGAGATCTAAGTTAGAAATAATGCCCAGTACCGACGACGGGGTTATGTGCAAGCCGTCCAGTAGGGCCTCATTTCTGGGAGGGAAGTCGGGCAAGGGTACCCCAGAGGAGTCAAGCATAGAATTGGAAGAAAACTTTCGAGCGAAGCATTCGGCCTTGTCGGCAGAGGTGGTCAGGACCTCAAACTGATTGAACAGTGGAGGAATGGAGGGTTTGTTACTATTCAGAACGCTCTTGCAGAGGCGCCAATAGTCCTTGGAGCCAAATTTGCGGGATGCAATACGTTCCTTCATCCGAGCTGCAAATAGTGCCTTGGCATTGTCGAGGGTACGCTTACACTCATTGCGTGCAGAGGTAAATAGACGTCTGTTGGAGTCGGACATGTCACTACGAAAACGGTGGAAGAAGTGGTTCCTATGGGCAATGGCGGCTGAGCAAGCAGCTGTGAACCAGGGGGATTAGCGCGGTTTGACCTTGAATGCCCCGTAAACCATTGCTACTGGAATCGGCTAGAATGCTAATTTTTGTCACATGTTGCTATGTGCCATGTGGACCAGTTATAACGAAATCAGTGTCGGAGACGACGAAGTTGGATATAGAAGAAGCTGCACTAAGGATAGTATCGCTCAAAGTTACAGATGAGGAATAAGATTGAGGAAGAGGAGAAGGAGGAGGAGGAGAAACAGAAGGAGAAGCAGCAGCCTAAGAAGAGTGAGGAGTAGGAGGAGGCATTGGCAACAAAAGAAGAAAAAGAAGAAAATTGCGGAGTAGTAGGAGGAGGAGGATTACCAGAAGCAGGAGGAGAAGCAGCAACAGAAGAAGAAGAAGAAGAAGGAAGAAAGAGGAAGATGAGGAGGATCATCAAGAGGATGAGAAGCAGCAGCAGAAACAGAAAAAGAAGAAGAAGAAGAAGAAGAAGAAGAAGAAGAAGAAGAAGAAGAAGAAGAAGAAGAAGAAGAAGAATGAGGAGGCGGAGGATCATCAGAAGCTTGAGGAGAAGCAACAGCGACAGAAGAAAAAGAAGGAGAGGAAGAAGAAGAAAAATTAGGAGTGGGAGGAGGATTACCAGAAACAGGAGGAGAAGCAGCAAAAGAAGAAGAAGAAGAAAGTGGAAGAGAGGAGGATCATCAAGAGGAGGAAAAGCAGCAGCAGCAGCAGAAACAGAAGAAGAAGAAGAAGAAGAAGAAGAAGAAGAAGAAGAAGAAGAAGAAGAAGAAGAAGAAGAAGATGGAGGAGAGGAGAGGAGGAGGAGAGTCTACTGAAACACCTATATTCTGAATCTGTCGGACTTCCATTAAATTCATGTTGTTTTAAAAGAACATGATTGGAAAGGGTGACCCAGAAGGAACTCTGCAAGCGATCGCGCGCCTTAAGCATACGCAAGCGCCAAAGGAGGAGAAACCATCCGAAGGGAGGGAAGACGTACAATGATTTGTTCAGAGATTCAAACGCTACAATCGCCAATTCAGTCAGCACCGGATCCGGTTTTTGTGAAGATGAAGAAGTAAAGAATGTGACCGGCAGTGGATTGCGCGCTGTTTCGTGAGACACTAAAAGAGAAACTGAAGAAAAAAAGAAACCGGATAATTATCCCAACCTAGACAGTAGAAGAATACGAAAATGGCCACGGAACAGATCGATATTGTGTTACTGGGAACAGTCTTGAAGAGTCAATAGAAGACGACACGAATTGACATATTTGGAACGGTGCTAAAAAAAACCGCTGAAAGGAATATTTGGTAAATTAGGATTTTGTGGAAGAGCGGAAATGATTCAGACACGGTTGCATGTGTCTGTCGGTATTTTTGAACAAATTTTATATTTAGATAAATTCTTTTCGGTTGTAGTCTTAATTAAATTGGTAGTTAGTGTGATGTGTCTATTTTTATTATTTAGTAGCTTTTAAGCTAGTAAATAATAAAACTAGACACACGGACTTTTAAGCTATCTCATGCGGAAAGCTAATTAGGCCTGTGGCTCAAAACTAATGGGGCCTCTGGGCAAGCTTAGAAAATAGTAATGATAATTTTGAAGAATGAACTTTGAATTCCTCAGTTCAGTGCATGAAAATTCAAGACCTGTGTAACTCAACTTTAAATCTAACTCCAGCCAAAATACCGATTTGGTCGAAAGTCCGATTTGGGCCGAATTTCCAGTTCGGGCTGAAAATCGAATTCTTCTAATCACAAAGACTGTTGAACTTCAATTGAGTTCTTCAAATCACAAACCCTGCAGAACTTCAAAACCCTACGATTCCTTGGCATTTTTGTTGCCATTTTCTTAAAGACTTCCCGCTCCGTCCATAAAATTCTCAATATTCGGCTACAGAACCACATTTTCTGATGCCTCAATTTTCTCTTCATCCGTGGGGAGATTGTCCAACATATAAGAGGATGGATATCACATAAAAATCAACCGCTCTTTTCTTTGATTCTAACGATATTTTTCTGTTGATCATTACTTTGCTTAGTTTTTGGAAGCCATCTTTGATAATTTAAAAACTTTTGATACCGCCTTACATGACTAGATAATTTTTTATTTTAATCTCTTATTTATTTTCTAAAAGTCGTTATGAAAAAGTAGACTCTACTTTGTTAATCCTTAGCCGTCTTGATGGGAAAATTAGATGCCATCATGCCTACACATCTGAGAATGTCAAACAAGATTAGGAAGGTCGTAAAACACAAAAATGTAGATATTCGTCGGAATAATATATTGGCTAATGATGTTTCGTATAGATTCAAAGATCGTTTCGGAAGATGAAGGACAAAATATTCAGATGTCTACAAAGCGGTGATTCTAAAGAATATATTCAAAAGATATCTAGCGAATGTTGGACAGTCTCCTCAAAGATGAAGAAGAGACTCGAGGTAACGGAAGTATGGCTCTACAGAAGGATCCTAAAGATATCATGTCTAGATAGAGAGATTATGAACAGACCGATATATATATATATATATATATATATATATATATATATATATATATATATATATATATATATATATGAACTATCACTTATCCCAATGAACGTATGTATCCTCACGTCTATTGGGTCGTAAGCTCAACCCGGATCTCAAGTGGAGCTCGTTCACACATACAATCCGTTGCTAAAGAAATAGGGGTCGGTTTTGTGTATCGCTCCAGGAAGTTACTGTCCTGTTTTACGGCAGCGAATGTTCGACGGTCTCCTCAAAGATGAAGAAGAGACTCGAGGCAACGGAGGTATCGTTCTACAGAAGGATGATAAGGAGATCATGGACCGGGCGTGTGAGCTACGATGAGGTTCTGAAGAGGATGCAAACAAGGAGGAAGCTTATACTTAACATCAGGAAGAGGCAGCTGAAATTTCTGCGACACGTAATAAGAAAGGAGTGTTTGGAGAATCTGATACTCACAGGTCGAATAGAGGGAAAGAGAGACAAGGGAAAACAACGCGTGACATACCTAGCGAGCTTAAGCAAGTGAATGACAAAACAGTGCCTGGGAGAAGTAGCAAAGGGACAAAACGTATTGAGAGCTACAAGAGATAGGGGTAGTTGAGGGCCATGATCGCCTACGTCCTGAAAGGACATGGCATATAAAAAGAAGAAAATGTAAGTCAGCGAGTCGTGTTCGAATTCCAGTCGACTAGAGAAAGACATAAATCCGTCTTTTGTCGCCATTATTAAATGGTTAAGAATACACAATGGACTCTTGAAATCTGGTTGTTCTAGACGAGAAGGACGAATCTGAATTCAAACCTCAGCCTCCAGAAGCTGTTCAAATGTCTTTAGACCATGAAGACCATGTTTGTATGGCAGCATGTTCGAGTGGTTAGATTTGGTTTATTTTGTTTAAGACATATCAACCTCAATGGGTTATTTTATACCGACAATACATTTAGGATAGATTCGTATGAATAGAATATGTATTCTTTGGTTTAGATTGGTTTGGTTTATTTTGTTTTACGGCATATTAACGTCAATGGGTTATTTAATACCGACAACATTTGTAGGATAGTTTCGTATGAATAGAAAATGTATTCTTTGGTTTAGATTAGTTTGGCTTATTTTGTTTTACGGCATATCAACCTCAATGGTTTATTTACTGCCAACAACATTTTAAGGATAGATTTGTATGAATAGGATATGTATTCTTTGGTTTGGATTGGTTTCTTTATTTTGTTTTACGACATATCAACCTCAATGGCTTATTTAATACCGACAATATTTTTAGGATAGATTCGTATGAATAGAATATGTATTCATTGCTTTAAATTAGTTTGGTTTATTTTTTTTACGGCATATCAACCTCTATGGTCTATTTAATGCCGACAACATTTTTAGGATAGATTCGTATGAATAGAATATGTATTCTTTGGTTTAGATTGGTTTGGTTTATTTTGTTTTACGGCATATTAACCTCAATGGGTTATTTAATACCGACAACATTTGTAAGATAGATTCGTATGAATAGAAAATGTATCTCACCACGGTCGATTTTTCTGGAAAGTGACCTTGATGTCATCGGTGATTCCAGAGAGATGAACATTTGGAAAGTGTCTGGAAACCATACCACGTGTTGGCCCAACCTTTGTGAAATTGGATAGAATGTCGATGGTTGTGCTAGCACGAAGCCACAAGTCATCGTAACCGAGGAATTCAACTTACTGCCTTAGTTCAAACTGCTATTAGAACAGATTATGCGCTTTCTCCTAGCAGGGAGAAAACGCATAAAAGCGCTTTCGGACTATTGTACTCATCTTTGTCGACATATTTATTACAATGTTTCGGCCGTTGTACGCTCTGGCCTTCTTCTTCGCTCACTGGGGTAGGCAGTTCTAGTTCCACGTGCCATGTTTAATGGATGTCAGTTATCAGTTATGTCCTGTTAATTTTCCCTCTGAAAGTTCTCCACTGTTTGGATTGTGTCACTGGATCTAACCAACGCCTTTATCCACTGTGTCATGTTACCCGGTTAAGGCAATGGAAAACTTAGAGAAAGGAATTAACAGGCGATAACTGATAGCTGACATCCATTAAACATGGCTCATGGAACTAGAACAATCTACACCAGTGAGAGACATAAAGGGTTCAGTTCGACATTCCAACCGCCTGAAGAAGACCTGAGTGTCAACGGCCGAAACGTTGTAATCAATATGGCTACTAAATGAGGACAATAGTCCGAATAATGTAAATAGTGTACATAATACCTCATCTCAGAAATATAGACAGATACTGAAAGGCCGAAACGTTGTAATAAATATGGCGACAAAGATGAGGACAATAGTTCGAATAATGTAAATAGTGTACATAATACCTCACCTCAGAAATATAGACAGATACTGAAAGGCCGAAACGTTGTAATAAATATGGCGACAAAGATGAGGACAATAGTCCGAATAATGTAAATAATGTACATAATACCTCATCTCAGAAATATAGACAGATACTGAAAGGCCGAAAGGTTGTAATAAATATGGCGACGAAGATGAGGACAATAGTCCGAATAATGTGCATAATACCTCATCTCAGAAATATAGAGAGATACTGAAATGCCGAAACGTTGCAATAAATATAGCGAGAAAGATGAGGACAATAGTCCGAATAATGTAAATAGTGTACATAACCCCTCATCTCAGAAATATAGACAGATACTGAAAGGTCGAAACGTTGTAATAAATATGGCAACAAAGATGAGGACAATAGTCCGAATAATGTAAATAATGTACATAATACCTCATCTCAGAAATATAGACAGATACTGAAAGGCCGAAACGTTGTAATAAATATGGCAACAAAGATGAGGACAATAGTCCGAATAATGTACATAATACCTCATCTCAGAAATATAGACAGATACTGAAATCTACAGTTTGGCTCTGTGAGTGTTGAATAAACATAAATGCTCTTGAGTCAGAGTTTGGGATTTGGTAGCCGCACTAGCAGTGGAGAGTCCTCGAAAACGAGATTAACCGGCTATGGATGATCCCACAGCAGAATTGTATTGGTACCAATAGCTAGGTGGGACTAACGAAGAAAAATGGCTAATAAAAACATTCCAGAAAATACGAGTAAAAGGAGGGAAGGTGTTCTGAAAATGTCATGATCAAAACAACAATGGAGAAGATTGAAAGAGCATTTTAACTCCTCTCGTCTTGATCGGACAGATCAGCTTAACCCCGTCGATCTGATTTATTTAATGAGGCGTCATATTCGCTGTGCTCCACTGACGTCAATAAAGCTTCATTGGCGCAGTCTGGAATCCCATCACCTTGGAAAGCTGAAAATTAATTCATTCAACAAGAACAGCTGAGAAGGGAAATGAGCCAGCCTGATTCGACTGTCTCGAAATGCATTAATCTTATTTGCTCAATCGATATTTGTATCCCATGGCCACCTCAGTTTTACGAACGTAGCAATGTATTTTACTGTTGCAAATTACATCTCACTGTAACGTGTATTTGGCTGGTTATATATAAAAACATAATCTAATTTTAATTGATGCAGAGCGTAGTCTTGTGGAAGTTACTTTCAATACTGTTTCTCTCAAGTATGGTTTCCGAGTATTGATATGTTAATATTTACTATATTTCGTATTGTCTCCACGATACAAGACTCAAGAGCCACTCAAGATAGAGGGTTAATAAATGAGGTTCTTATAATGGCGTACTAGACGGAAACAAGGAGTGAATATTATGAGGATATTTAAAATAGATGAAGTTTGACACTCGGCTTGAAGAGTTTAAGATTGTAGTAACCGTGCAAATATCTTCTCGAGAAACCGTCCCAGAATGGAACAATTCTAGGGAGGAAGATTTCTGAGTAAAACCGCCTCCTCACTAATGGAATATGAAAAGAATGAAGAGGAGTCAACACTGTGTACGTGTCGTGGGGGTTCGTAGCTTCTAAGGTTTGGACTGGTCGAATGAAGGATTCTAGTTCGCCCGAACATCGGTCATGAAAATAGCGAGAACGTAACAACGTTTCGTTTGTGGGGAAAGGAGCTGTAGGGTGTAAAATTATTCATCGCCCACAAAGACTGCGCTGCACTTTGTCAGGTTTGGAAAGTGAAGACTGGGCAGCTCCAGTCCTGATGTGGAAGCAATACTCCATTTTTGAACTGATCTGGCTCTTGCAAAGATAGAGCAGGAATTGATGCCATGGCCGCCAGAGGGTGGCCACTAACAACGACTTTCATGGACCTAACCTAGCCAGGTACTTTCTAGAGCGATAAAGGAAGCTGACTATCTTTCCAGCGTCGTTAGTGATGAATTGTATATCGTATTCCACTCGAGGTCAGGTGTGAGTCTCCATAGTCGTTCAAGATAAGGCGTAACTTCTGTGATAATGAAAGGTCTTCAGATGCAAACATATGCTAGCAGGTGTGAACCAGATCGAAAATATCTTACAACAGTTCGTTGATAAAATTATTTTATAATTTCCACATTATTTGTGCTTACTTTCATTGTTCAAAACGAACATTTATATTTTTCTGGCCAGATAAATACAGTACTTTTTTGACAATATTTCACTTTGAAAAATTTGGCAAACTAAACAAATACAGGTATAATGTTGCTTAGTGAAATTAATGCAGAAAGCCAGGTGTAAAAGATTTCATCGCAACATACAAGTTTAGCGATAGAGTCGATTAGGGTCTGGATTGAATTGAGTCATAAATGATTCAGACAAGGAGCCTCATTAACCCTTTGAGCCCTGAGTTCCTGAACAATTTTACCCCTTCTGCCTGAGCTCCCGATCAAAATTCGCAAATAATTGGTATGTAATGTTTCACGGTAGATATAAAAATTGTTACAAGTGTTTACCCACCGGTGGCTGGGTATTTTTATTTTTCTCTACCACCAGTAAAGCGGTGATCAGGGCTCAAAGGGTTAAGAGTATAGCCGTTCATCCGTACTGAAGAAAACTTGGGATCTTTGTGAAGATGAAACGTTACTAACTTGATTTCGGATATACTGAATGTTACAATAATATCCTCCCATTGAGATGTAGACCAAAATCAGAGGAGCGACCAGCTGCCAGACACTGGTTGCCGACATCTTTGGTGATGCTCCCACAAACCGTAGCATAATCTACATATATATTTACTAACGATCTGAGAATGTTCATAGACAGACTGTTGATATATAACAGAAAGGGTAGAACCGGAGAGAGAGCCTTCGGCAAGCCTTCATTGATGCCATGGGCTTCAGAGGCTAGCTATTAACAACGACCTTCCAGAACCTACACGATTTGATAATCGAGAAGAATCTCCCAGAAATGCCATATGTGTATCTCGTAGCTTCCTGTGTCAAAATCCTCCTCGATGTCTAAAGCGAAGACTCTCCTGGTGGATTTATTTCTAACGCTTCACTGATTCTCGTGATCGGACATTTCATCACCGCCGATTCAACATCTGCCAGCTCAACTACAGGACAACTCACAACCAGCGTACTCAACACGAAGTCACCTCAACACGGACGTCGATTTCATAGCTTCAGACCGGTGTTAACTGTTATAGTTTGCCCATCTCTTACATTGGCTTTGAGTCGTTGAAATTTTGAGTGTTCTAGTACCACGTGCCATGTTTAATGGATGTCAGTTATCTCCTGTTAATTTCCCTCTGAAAGTTCTGCACTGCCTTAACCTGGTATTGAACTCACACTCTTTGGGTCCTGTCACCGGATCTAACTAACTCCTTTATCCACTGTGCCATGTGTCCTCAAAGACACGTGGCACGTGAAACTAGAACAATCTACCCCAGTAAGTGAAATAAAGGGTTCAGTTCGACATTCCAACCACCCGAAGAAGGCCGGAGCGTACCATGGCCGAAACATTGTAATAAATATGGCGACAAAGATGAGGACAATAGTCCGAATAATGTAAATAGTGTATTGTAACCATTTTGAAACGGTTATGCGGCCTGTAGTAATACGTCTTCGACCAGAAAGACGTATTTTGATACTGCTTATAAGGTAATCGTTGTAGTTTGGACGAAAGGCAACCCAGTTTTCGAAAAGCCAAGAACGACGAAAAATAGTTGAATGAATCATTCCAGTTTATTAATGTGCTTCAACAACGAGACAGTACAGTTGCTACGAAAGTTTAAAAAACAGGGAAAGAGAAGGTAAACGACATAGATTCCTGGTAGTTAATTCCTCGTAGTGCTGAGTCAGTTGATCCCTCGTAGTGCTGATTAAGTTGATCCCTCGTAGTGCTGAGTCAGTTGATCCCTCGTAGTGCTGTGTCAGTTGATCCCTCGTAGTGCTGATTCAGTTGATCCCTCGTAGTGCTGAGTCAGTTGATCCCTCGTAGTGCTGATTAAGTTGATCCCTCGTAGTGCTGAGTCAGTTGATCCCTCGTAGTGCTGTGTCAGTTGATCCCTCGTAGTGCTGATTCAGTTGATCCCTCGTAGTGCTGAGTCAGTTGATCCCTCATAGTGCTGAGTCAGTTGATCCCTCGTAGTGCTGAGTCAGTTGATCCCTCGTAGTGCTGAGTCAGTTGATCCCTCATAGTGCTGAGTCAGTTGATCCCTCGTAGTGGTGATTCAGTTGATCCCTCGTAGTGTGTGAGTCAGTTGATCCCTCGTAGTGCTGAGTCAGTTGATCCCTCGTAGTGCTGATTCAGTTGATCCCTCGTAGTGCTGAGTCAGTTGATCCCTCGTAGTGGTGATTCAGTTGATCCCTCGTAGTGCTGAGTCAGTTGATCCCTCGTAGTGCTGAGTCAGTTGATCCCTCGTAGTGGTGATTCAGTTGATCCCTCGTAGTGCTGAGTCAGTTGATCCCTCGTAGTGCTGAGTCAGTTGATCCCTCGTAGTGCTGATTCAGTTGATCCCTCGTAGTGCTGAGTCAGTTGATCCCTTGTAGTGCTGGGTCAGTTGATCCCTCGTAGTGCTGACCTAATCTGTGCTGCTAACTGGCAAAATGTTTCGTCTTTTATGTTGGACGACTCTCTCCTGCCAGCTTCATTAGGAAAAGGAAATCATAGATCTCACCTCCAAGCCAAACACTCGTTTCCGACCAAAATAATTTGGTCTAGACAAATCAAGGGTAGTACGGCCCCAAAGGTTTTGAGCTGCTACCCACTTTTAAAGGGTTATTTCTCCATTTACACTCGTTGAATTAGCATAATCGTTATATCTCTACAGGTCTTTACGATAACAAATTCGAGTAAATTTTTGCTTAATATTTTTTGAAAAAAATGGACATTCATGCCTGTAAACAAACGGAATCTCAAAAGGACGGTTTTTGCCATGACACCGCTTTTATTTAAGTACCTTCACTCTTCAGCAACGTTTATGTTTTAAAAAGTGTCCTAGAAATTTCAACAGTCTCTCTCTCTCTCCCTCTCTCTCTCTCTCTCTCTCTCTCTCTCTCTCTCTCTCTCTCTCTCTCTCTCTCTCTCTCTGACTCTGAGCGTCCTTTTTTTCCAGTTCCCTCTTTGTTTACATACCTCGTCCATGGAATTCACAGCATGAATAATTAGTAAGAAAGCAGATTAGCGTAATAAAAATTCACGAGTTGAGGTATCTGTCTGTTATTAAAAAGTTTCGAAAGTTTTTATATGAGAATTTTGTTTAACATTCGAGATGCACCTCGTGTAATTGTGCGTGTTTATTCAATGGCGGGGTCGGCGTTAATCGCGTCAGGGTTCGAGTCGGTTTTCACAAAGCACAAGAACGAGTGGCAGAAAAGAGAAACGAAGAGGTCTGCGATGCCCTTAAATGCCTGCAGCTGCACGTGCGCTACACTGGAGATGTGTCAGCCTGGATTTCGCCTGGTCCGAGAGGAATTCCCGGTAGGTGCGTCGATCAAGTCCCAGCCCTTTGTACACACACCGCCCGTAGCTACTAACGATCAAACCCGTCCGGTGAGGCTCTCAGATCTGGCCAAGCGGACCACGGCTGAGTGGGCGACGCACACCTTTCTTTACGTGATCTAATACAAATGACAATGTTCGAAAACTAATCGATTCTTAATTAGAATGTACGTTTCTTTCGCATCCGTAGATTGTCAATATTTTTTTTCAAATTTAACATGGGCGTTTCCGAAAAAAGAAACCGGTTTATTATCAGCATACCACAAATGCAAGTATGAAATCGATATCAGTTAAAATTCAAGGCTTATAATTTCAACAAAAATCGCTGTAGTTGCCTTTAAATCGCCCGAAAAAATCGATCTTATTATTAAAAAATAAAGTCTGTTCTAATAACTTGGGCTTATTTTAAATGTGAATTAAGTTTAAGCTTCTAATTATTCTTCCTTTTTCTTTCACATTTAACAAGTTAACTCTTTGGTAATTTCAACCATGGAAAGTTTAATAACGTATTAAAATTGTCGAAGCCTATTATGAAAATGGACGTTCAAACAAACAAAAATAAGTTCCCAGGTCGCATCATCTCTCGAAACAGCGATGTCAATTTGCCACTTGACACCTTTAGATTTCTTCGTTTGGGGTCATCTCAAAAGTAAGGTCTATGCCAACAAGCCAACAACAATTCGACAGCTGAAGGATGACATAATAAGGCATATTGGTGAGATCGAGGAGCATCTATGCAGAGACGTTATCAAAAGTTTTGACCATCGAGTGGAGGTGTGCCGCCGAAGCCTTGGGGAAGATTTGGACTATATTATTTTTCACACATAATTGCCATTACTTAAATAACATGATCCAATAGAGAAATAAATAAATTTTTACCAATAACACTGATTCATTTCCTGCTGACTTTGACCGCGTTTAATAGCTGAAATAATTATGCTTTTGCTACCAAAGTCAGTGGTCAATATTTGTATGTGCAGCTGAAGGCTAAGAATTCCAATGCTAATTGGCAGGAAGAGTTTCGCATTTTATAGATCGGAGCAATACAACATTCATCCTACAATTACTTTCGTATTATCTCTCGCTTCACAGAATGATATTTAGAATATGTAAAAACAAATCTCCCTTTTAGTTAAAAATATAGGTTTACCTTCTTCTTTTGTATTTAAATCGGGTCAAATATGAAGATTTAAAAAGCCCTTGTTTTTTGTTTTTTTACATCTTCAATAGCGACATGACTTTCTTTCCAACGTAATATATTTAAAACTTCACCTATGGAAACATAATAATAGTGAAGAATTAACAAAATCTGCTCTCATTTTGTTATTATGCACGTATCAACTCGTAGTTTGGAATAACAACATTCCAAATGAAAACTGAAACAAAAGATTATGGAAAAAAACATTAATATTACAATACAAACGAATATTGTAATTAGTGCGACACTCTTTGAGATTCCTTTTATAGAAAATGGAGGAATCAATGTTCAACCATTTTGTGTAGCAAAGTCGGTCGTCTTTCTACTCACCTTCCTTTCTGAGATACGCATTCTCTTTCGAATACGCCTGTCCTTCTGGGATTCACTTTCAACACTTCCATGGATTTCTTTCTTTTATTAACATGGTTTGTTTGTATCGTTATAATTAAAGTTGGCAAATCAAAAGTATCATAAATTAGGTAAATCTCTTTATTGGGGTTTTATTTCCCTGGCATATATTGATTTTAATCCATTTTATGGACCCAACTTCCATGCTGTACCATATACATCAACGTGCCAATGTGTTTTAATATTTCACCATCTTCCCAACTTTCTTTTCTTGCCTTCTAATTCCTGAAGAAGAGACCATATCTGCAGCTTTGAAAGATTTCTATAGTTAAATTTCATTCTATGCCTACTTTCCTTCCAGGTATTAATTTGGGAAATACCGATTTAATTTTCCTGAAAAACATTAGTTCTGCTGGTGACATACACGTTTAAATAATGGGGTTAGTGGGTTAGTCTATAAATACTTAAAAACTGCTTGAGTATTACTTCTCCCATTTCATCCCCGTTTAATTTCTTTAAAGCCCTTTTGAACATATCAACCAAACGTTCAGCTACATAGTATTCGCAAAAATTGAAAAAGTCACTCGAAGTAAATTGCGTGCCATTATCAGACATAGTATCTGGAACACCAAATCTCGAAAACAGTTCATGAAGAAAATTTACTGTTAGAGTGGACGTAAGTCTTCAACACTTAAATATTGCAGGCCATTTTGAAAAATTGTCGACGTTAATCAAGTGATAGGCAGCATTTAATGTTCTTGCGTAATCAACATGCAAACTAGTCTCAAGGTTTCTCAGCATTAGGCCAGGTTTGATAATTCACAGTTAGTAATTTTGCCGCTAGAGTACAATCTCTTCATGACTTAAACACATTTTGAATATCCAGGTGCTTTTTAGTCTAATATAACTAACTTCTCATAAGGGATTTCATTCTTGACATCTCAGAATATCGAAGATGAAACTCCCTTAAAATTCTTTTTTGCAAAGCAGCAAGAACTACTACTCTTTCCGCGAACATCAGTACTTCAAAACAGATGGAAAAAAATATCATTTTCAGTAATACCTAATTTATTTTGTCTTTATTCCATCTCATTTGTACCTCATTCATCATTTTCAAAATATAGTCATCCTTCTTGTATTGTATTTTAATTTCGTCTAAGGTTATTGTGTTACGCAAAACACTTTTTATCTAATTTTCTGAAATAAGAGAAGTGATTAGAGTCTACTCAAAAGCTTCTTTAAATTTGAGGATCAACCTGGACAAACCAACTTTTTGGATAGTAAATACTCCATTTTGAAATCATGATTCAGTAAAATTGTTCTCTCAGCATTGCAAGCTGTTAGCATTACGTGCCAGGGTCACCCTTTTAGAAAAAATAGTTAATAATGGACGATGATCGGTTTACAAAGTACATTTCTTACCATGAATCATCTTCTGAATGTTTTCACTGCAAAACTAATAGCTACCACTTCTTTTTTGATTTGACTATAATTTCTTTCAGCCTCTAAGCGTCCTAGATGCATGGGCAACTGCTTTAATTTTACCATCTTTAAATTTATGAAAAATAACTGCTCCAATGCCATAATCGCTGATTATGATCTGATGCTACAATTATTTCTAAATTACGATTGAAATGTGTTAACTATAATTCAGATGTTAACATGTTCTTTGTCTTCAAGGGATTTTTGGCATTCATTAGACCAATCCAAACTGCACCTTTTTTCAATAGTTTATTTAAAGACGCTCTCAATCTATTCATGTTTGGCACATAAAGATTGTAATATCTTGCGAGTCCTAGAAATGATTGTAAAATAGTAATGTTTATAGGAGCAGGACTATTTTTAATAGCACTCGTCCTTGACGGGTCTGGTCTTAGCATTTGCATCAATTATTTGCCCCAATTACTTTATAGTCCTGAAAAAAATATTCACATTTCTCTTCACTGAGTTTGAACCCGTATTCCTTAATTCTCAGGAATACTTTCTGGGTGTGTTCAGAATGTCATTTAGTTTCATTTTTATGAGAACGTCGTCCAAATATGCAACGGCAAAATCTAAGCCTGCTAGCATCGTATCCATTACTGTCTGCTAGGTGAAGCTTTTACCCCGAACGGTAGCCAATTAAATATGTATAGACCATTGTGTATGCTGAAGTTTTAGATTTTTCACCCACTTCAGTTTTTCTAATATGTCAATTTTTTTGTTAATGGGTTCCACAACTGCAAAAAGGCACACTACGTCTAGGTTTAAACACAGGCACAATATTTTCCTTTTTCTGAAAACTTGTATTCGTACATTTCCCAAGACCATCGGAGAACATTTTACGGAAATTCTTTTAACTCCTTTAGAAGATTTTTAATCGCCATACTTGTTTCAGAGGAAGAGCAATTAACTGTTTTACAGAAAAAAAATTACGGGCAGAAGTTCCATCCAGTCTGTGCCCAATAAGTTCGACGTATTATTTTTTTAATATATATTATGCCTTTAAATTCCTTGAGGAACAAAGAGCCAAAAGATATCGTTGCGGTTTCTATAACAAGACAGTTTTTAAGTTAGCCTACTGCACAACCCCTAACCTGGAGGATCAGGTTTTGTATCCAGAGTCGTCCTTCCCCTAGACCAGTTGCCACTCAAGGCTATAGATCTGGTCTGTCCTGCTATTTACCCATAGTTGGAGGGAGAAGAGGAGGATTCATAACTTTCCCAAGGGTATTAACTCGTAAGTAAATAAAATGGATTCGACTGGAATTCGAACTCGGCTCTCCGATTCCTCAATCCGAGCAGCTTGTTATCCATTACATCACTCCCCCCTCATTAATACGAATGCTTTAAATTTTAAAGTTTTACCCGCACACGAGACATTATGCGCAATTTCGCCTCGAAAACACATATTTTTCCCTAAGACGCCACGTGCAACTTTTGGTTTTCATTAATGAAAGTTCAAATATTTTTCCAAGTTTTCTCACTATCGTAATGTTGCTGCCTGCGGCCATTCTGAAGTTTTACTTCAACGTTATTCATTTTACTCTTCACATATTTTCTGTTATGAGCGTGTTCAGATTTTGAGTTTTCAATACAACTTTTAATGTACTGAAAGGTCTTACGTGCTCTTTGTCTTCATTTGGAATGATTGTTTATGACTCTATTTTCCACATTTGAAACACTTTATTTTCGAATGGGCAATTTGATTTAAAATGATGCCCTCTGCAAACATGGCACAGGTTTAATGCAGTCACTTCCAGCTTTTTTGATCTTCAAAAATTTCAATACAATGAAAATCATTACCTTTGTTTTCTTACTTCCTGTTTTCTTGTTCTCTCTCTCTCTCTCTTTTATAATATGTTTCTATCTATAATATTATTTCACTGCCACTCAGTATTTACGTCTTAGTATCTCTATCGCCATGGTTGGTGTGAAATTAATACAACATAAACAGTAGCTTATGTCTCGTAGGTTATCGTGTAATCTGAGAAACATAAATATTGATCTTTCTCAAATTCTCTCAACATGGTATTATATATATTTCAAGAAAAGAAACTCTTAGCATAGAATTTACAGTTTTATTTTATAATTTTAATTTTAAAATGATGAGACTTAGCCGCCAATCTAGTACTGCACTTCAATTTATAAAGATGAGGTATCAAAGAGAAAATCTCACCAGAACAGTTACCATGAAAATATGCACAGGGAAGCTAGATTAGGGTGCTGAGAAAGTGACAGAAACCAATTGCAGATTCTTCTTTGGATTTTGTTAAGAATCTCTAAATTTGAAACTAATTTTTAGTTACTTTCAAGCAGTGACCACTTAGCCAGAATGCAGTTTTTGTGTAAGTACGTACACACACACACACACATATATATATATATATATATATATATATATATATATATGTGTGTGTGTGTGTGTGTGTGTGTGTGTGTGTGTGTGTGTGTGTGTGTGTGTATAATGTGTGCATATGTAATGCAAAAAATTCTCGGTATTAATCTGTAGAAAAAGACTTTGTATAAAGGAAAAAAGACAATAAACAATACAGTCACTAGGACGCAAATAGTTACTGACAGTGAAATAAGATGAAAAATAGAAACATATTATTGAGGAGAAAGAACAATAAAAGAACAGGAATTAAGAAAACAAATTGCATTTATATTATTGAAAATCAAAATTAACTGGAAAAGAAGTGGGAACAGAGTTCCATAAGCGACAAAAGAAACTATTAACATAGAACTTACGGCTCTATCTAGCCATTTCATGATCTCGTATGTATCGTACATTTAATTTTATGGCATTGTTTGGTGCTCCCGCTGTTCATCTTGAGGTTCTCGCCAAAATCCAAAGATGGATATGCAGTGTGATGTGGTCCTGACCTGGCATCTCGACCACAGTCAATTTCTCACAGACGTGATGTGGCTTCCCTCTGCATGAATTTCAGCGTTTTTTTTTTTGTTGTTTTTTTTAAGCGTATCACCCCAAGCAAGGCTGGAAGCCACTATCACGCATGGGGTTATAGAAGGGTTGGAGGAAGAGCAGATGGGAGTGGTAAAGGAGAGGATGTGGAGAAAGAGAAAGACAGTGGGTCGATCAAGGCAAGGGGGTTACAGAAGTTTTGCAGCGAGAGCAGATAGGAATGAAAGATGAAAGGATGTGGAGAAGGGAAGTGGATAGATCAAGGCAACTGGAGATGTCGATTGACGTTACACTTAAACCGTTGGAGATTGTATTTGTCAGGGAAACAGTAATAGGGAAGGGAGTTCCATAGGCGAGATGTGCGAGACATGAAGTTATTGGAGTAAAAGAGACGTCTACATCTAACAGTTTCAACCGTGTAGAGGTGGGAACGGGATGCCAGCCTCGTAGGACGTTTAAATTCACGAGGCCTAGGGACAAGCGAAAGCAGCTCCTTGGAGCAATTACCGTGAAAGTACTTGTAAAAAAGGTAGAGCGAGGCAACATCGCGTCTGTGAGAGAGCGACTGCAGACGAGATGACAGATCAGGGCCAATCACATTGCATATCCGTCTCTGGATCTTATCAAGAACCCTGAGGCAAACAGCAGGGGCCCCAGACTATATATGGCAGCAATACTCCATGCAAGGGCGAATGGTCGATTTATAGACTTGGAGGATCGATTCCGGGGAGAAGAATTTCTTGGCTCGGCACAGGGAACCAACTTTTCTTGCGGTCGATGATGCAACTGACTCGATGTATTTGTTCGATCTCAGATCAGCGGACAGCGAGAGACCGAGCAGCCACAGAAAGGAGCTCTCGAGAAGTTGGTCATCAGACATTCTAATGGGATGCAGGGATGGATCCTTGTGGTGGTTAATAGAGAGCAGTTTTGTTTTAGAGGCGTTAAAGTTAACCATCCATTTCTCGCCCCAGTTCACAACCGATTCGAGGTCCTTTTCAATTTGAGCTGCCAGGTTAACTTTGTCAGCATCACTAGATTTGTGTTTGAGGAGTAAATTGTGGTGTCGTCAGCATAGATGCCGACTTGGGAGTCTATGGCGTCAGGAAGGTCGTTTATAAATATGAGGAACAGAGTAGGGCCTAGGATGGAGCCTTGAGGAACACCTGCGTTAGTGGATAGGAGCTGTAGATGAATCCACTGAGAACGACCTTCAATTCCCGGATTGACAGGAATGATTGTATCAGGTCAAACAATCGACCTCTGATACCATAACCCTGGAGCTTGCGGAGAAGGCCGGTAGGTTGGCATCTCGGTTAAATGTAACTACCGCTTCTACTCCAACAGCTTCTTCTCTCGCACTTCCCGACAGTGGAACTCCATTCCTCTTACTTGCTTCCCTGATAACTATGATCTTCACATATTCAGACGTAATGTCAAACGACATCTTCTGAGGCATTGATCCTGATCCCGGTCCTTCTCTATATCCTTTCCTCAAACACCCCTCTTTACTCTTGCTCTCACTCTCTGTAACCACTTGGGTGCTAGTGGCACACCCGACTTGTTTGGGGTGAAATGCTTATAAAAATGTTTCCTCTCTTCATTCAATTTAATCTGATTATTAAACCAGCCATTCTTCTATATTATTCTACCTCTGTCCCATAATGATTGTTCCATTGAGTCTATGAAATTTGTGCAAAAATGGAACAATCATTATGGGACAGAGATGGGAACTCCCTTCCTCCTACTTGCTTCCCTGATAGCTATAATCTTCAAATATTCAAGTGTAATATCAATCGACATCTTCTGATGCCTTGATCCTGATCCCCGTCCCTCTCTATATCCTTTCCTCAAACACCCCTCTTTACTCTTGCTCTCACTCTCTGTAACCCCTTGGGTGCTAGTGGCACACCCGACTTGCTTGGGGTGAAATGCTTAAAAAAATGTTTCCTCTCTTCATTCAATTTAATCTGATTATTAAACCAGCCATTCTTCTATATTATTCTACCTCTGTCCCATAATGATTGTTCCATTGAGTCTATGAATTTTGTGCAAAAATGGAACAATCATTATGGGACAGAGATGGGAACTCCCTTCCTCCTACTTGCTTCCCTGATAGCTATAATCTTCAAATATTCAAGTGTAATATCAATCGACATCTTCTGATGCCTTGATCCTGATCCCCGTCCTTCTCTATATCCTTTCCTCAAACACCCCTCTTTACTCTTGCTCTCACACTCTGTAACCCCTAGGGTGCTAGTGGCACACCCGAATTGCTTCGGGTGAAATGCTTATAAAAATGTTTCCTCTCTTCATTCAATTTAATCTGATTATTAAACCAGCCATTCTTCTATATTATTATACCTCTGTCCCATAATGATTGTTCCATTGAGTCTATGAATTTTGTGCAAAAATGGAAGAATCATTATGGGACAGAGATGGGAACACTCTTCCTCCTACTTGCTTCCCTGATAGCTATAATCTTCAAATATTCAAGTGTAATGTCAATCGACATCTTCTGATGCCTTGATCCTGATCCCCGTCCTTCTCTAAATCCTTTCCTCAAACACCCCTCTTTACCCTTGCTCTCACTCTCTGTAACCCCTTGTGTGCTAGTGGCACACCCGACTTGCTTGGGGTGAAATGCTTAAAAAAATGTTTCCTCTCTTCATTCAATTTAATCTGATTATTAAACCAGCCATTCTTCTATATTATTCTACCTCTATCCCATAATGATTGTTCCATTGAGTCTATGAAATTTGGCGCAAAAATGGAACAATCATTATGGGACAGAGATGGGAACTCCCTTCCTCCTACTTGCTTCCCTGATAGCTATAATCTTCAAATATTCAAGTGTAATGTCAATCGACATCTTCTGATGCCTTGATCCTGATCCCCGTCCTTCTCTATATCCTTTCCTCAAACACCCCTCTTTACTCTTGCTCTCACTCTCTGTAAGCCCTTGGGTGCTAGTGCCACAGCTAACTTGCTTCGTGTGAAATGCTTATAAAAATGTTTCCTCTCTTCATTCAATTTAATCTGATTATTAAACCAGCCATTCTTCTATATGATTCTACCTCTGTCCCATAATGATTGTTCCATTGAGTCTATGAAATTTGGCGCAAAAATGGAACAATCATTATGGGACAGAGATGGGAACTCCCTTCCTCCTACTTGCTTCCCTGATAGCTATAATCTTCAAATATTCAAGTGTAATGTCAATCGACATCTTCTGATGCCTTGATCCTGATCCCCGTCCTTCTCTATATCCTTTCCTCAAACACCCCTCTTTACTCTTGCTCTCACTCTCTGTAAGCCCTTGGGTGCTAGTGCCACAGCTGACTTGCTTCGTGTGAAATGCTTATAAAAATGTTTCCTCTCTTCATTCAATTTAATCTGATTATTAAACCAGCCATTCTTCTAGATTATTCTACCTCTATCCCATAATGATTGTTCCATTGAGTCTATGAAATTTGGCGCAAAAATGGAACAATCATTATGGGACAGAGATGGGAACTCCCTTCCTCCTACTTGCTTCCCTGATAGCTATAATCTTCAAATATTCAAGTGTAATGTCAATCGACATCTTCTGATGCCTTGATCCTGATCCCCGTCCTTCTCTATATCCTTTCCTCAAACACCCCTCTTTACTCTTGCTCTCACTCTCTGTAAGCCCTTGTGTGCTAGTGGCACACCCGACTTGCTTGGGGTGAAATGCTTAAAAAATGTTTCCTCTCTTCATTCAATTTGATCTGATTATTAAACCAGCTATTCTTCTAGATTATTCTACCTCTATCCCATAATAATTGTTCCATTGAGTCTATGAAATTTGGCGCAAAAATGGAACAATCATTATGGGACAGAGATGGGAACTCCCTTCCTCCTACTTGCTTCCCTGATAGCTATAATCTTCAAATATTCAAGTGTAAAGTCAATCGACATCTTCTGATGCCTTGATCCTGATCCCCGTCCTTCTCTATATCCTTTCCTCAAACACCCCTCTTTACTCTTGCTCTCACTCTCTGTAACCCCTTGTGTGCTAGTGGCACACCCGACTTGTTTGGGGTGAAATGCTTAAAAAATATTTCCTCACTTCATTCAATTTAATCTGATTATTAAACCAGCCATTCTTCTAGATTATTCTACCTCTATCCCATAATGATTGTTACATTGAGTCTATGAAATTTGAGCAAAAATGGAACAATCATTATGGGACAGAGATGGGAACTCCCTTCCTCCTACTTGCTTCCCTGATAGCTATAATCTTCAAATATTCAAGTGTAATATCAATCGACATCTTCTGATGCCTTGATCCTGATCCCCATCCTTCTCTATATCCTTTCCTCAAACACCCCTCTTTACTCTTGCTCTCACTCTCTGTAACCCCTTGGGTGCTAGTGGCACACCCGACTTGCTTCGGGTGAAATGCTTAAAAAATGTTTCCTATCTTCATTCAATATAATCTGATTATTAAACCAGCCATTCTTCTAGATTATTCTACCTCTATCCCATAATGATTGTTCAATTGAGTCTATGAAATTTGGCGCAAAAATGGAACAATCATTATGGGACAGAGATGGGAACTCCCTTCCTCCTACTTGCTTCCCTGATAGCTATAATCTTCAAATATTCAAGTGTAATGTCAATCGACATCTTCTGATGCCTTGATCCTGATCCCCGTCCTTCTCTATATCCTTTCCTCAAACACCCCTCTTTACTCTTGCACTCACTCTCTGTAACCCCTTGCGTGCTAGTGGCACACCCGACTTGCTTCGGGTGAAATGCTTAAAAAATATTTCCTCTCTTCATTCAATATAATCTGATTATTAAACCAGCCATTCTTCTAGATTATTCTACCTCTATCCCATAATGATTGTTCAATTGAGTCTATGAAATTTGGCGCAAAAATGGAACAATCATTATGGGACAGAGATGGGAACTCCCTTCCTCCTACTTGCTTCCCTGATAGCTATAATCTTCAAATATTCAAGTGTAATGTCAATCGACATCTTCTGATCCCTTGATCCTGATCCCCGTCCTTCTCTATATCCTTTCCTCAAACACCCCTCTTTGCTCTTGCTCTCACTCTCTGTAACCCCTTGTGTGCTAGTGGCACACCCGACTTGCTTGGGGTGAAATGCTTAAAAAAATGTTTCCTCTCTTCATTCAATTTAATCTGATTATTAAACCAGCCATTCTTCTAGATTATTCTACCTCTGTCCCATAATGATTGTTCCATTGAGTCTATGAAATTTGTGCAAAAATGGAACAATCATTATGGGACAGAGATGGGAACTCCCTTCCTCCTACTTGCTTCCCTGATAGCTATAATCTTCAAATATTCAAGTGTAATGTCAATCGACATCTTCTGATGCCTTGATCCTGATCCCCGTCCTTCTCTATATCCTTTCCTCAAACACCCCTCTTTACTCTTGCTCTCACTCTCTGTAACCCCTTGTGTGCTAGTGGCACACCCGACTTACTTGGGGTGAAATGCTTAAAAAATGTTTCCTCTCTTCATTCAATTTAATCTGATTATTAAACCAGCCATTCTTCTAGATTATTCTACCTCTATCCCATAATGATTGTTCCATTGAGTCAATGAAATTTGGCGCAAAAATGGAACAACCATTATGGGACAGAGATGTGAACTCCCTTCCTCCTACTTGCTTCCCTGATAGCTATAATCTTCAAATATTCAAGTGTAATGTCAATCGACATCTTCTGATCCCTTGATCCTGATCCCCGTCCTTCTCTATATCCTTTCCTCAAACACCCCTCTTTGCTCTTGCTCTCACTCTCTGTAACCCCTTGTGTGCTAGTGGCACACCCGACTTGCTTGGGGTGAAATGCTTAAAAAAATGTTTCCTCTCTTCATTCAATTTAATCTGATTATTAAACCAGCCATTCTTCTAGATTATTCTACCTCTGTCCCATAATGATTGTTCCATTGAGTCTATGAAATTTGTGCAAAAATGGAACAATCATTATGGGACAGAGATGGGAACTCCCTTCCTCCTACTTGCTTCCCTGATAGCTATAATCTTCAAATATTCAAGTGTAATGTCAATCGACATCTTCTGATGCCTTGATCCTGATCCCCGTCCTTCTCTATATCCTTTCCTCAAACAACCCTCTTTACTCTTGCTCTCACTCTCTGTAACCCCTTGTGTGCTAGTGGCACACCCGACTTGCTTGGGGTGAAATGCTTAAAAAATGTTTCCTCTCTTCATTCAATTTAATCTGATTATTAAACCAGCCATTCTTCTAGATTATTCTACCTCTATCCCATAATGATTGTTCCATTGAGTCTATGAAATTTGGCGCAAAAATGGAACAACCATTATGGGACAGAGATGGGAACTCCCTTCCTCCTACTTGCTTCCCTGATAGCTATAATCTTCAAATATTCAAGTGTAATGTCAATCGACATCTTCTGATGCCTTGATCCTGATCCCCTTCCTTTTCTATATCCTTTCCTCAAACACCCCTCTTTACTCTTGCTCTCACTCTCTGTAACCCCTTGTGTGCTAGTGGCACACCCGACTTACTTGGGGTGAAATGCTTAAAAAATGTTTCCTCTCTTCATTCAATTTAATCTGATTATTAAACCAGCCATTCTTCTATATTATTCTACCTCTGTCCCATAATGATTGTTCCATTGAGTCTATGAAATTTGGCGCAAAAATGGAACAACCATTATGGGACAGAGATGGGAACTCCCTTCCTCCTACTTGCTTCCCTGATAGCTATAATCTTCAAATATTCAAGTGTAATGTCAATCGACATCTTCTGATGCCTTGATCCTGATCCCCGTCCTTCTCTATATCCTTTCCTCAAACACCCCTCTTTACTCTTGCTCTCACTCTCTGTAACCCCTTGTGTGCTAGTGGCACACCCGACTTGCTTGGGGTGAAATGCTTAAAAAATGTTCCCTCTCTTCATTCAATTTAATCTGATTATTAAACCAGCCATTCTTCTAGATTATTCTACCTCTATCCCATAATGATTGTTCCATTGAGTCTATGAAATTTGTGCGAAAATGGAACAATCATTATGGGACAGAGATGGGAACTCCCTTCCTCCTACTTGCTTCCCTGATAGCTATAATCTTCAAATATTCAAGTGTAATGTCAATCGACATCTTCTGATGCCTTGATCCTGATCCCCGTCCTTCTCTATATCCTTTCCTCAAACACCCCTCTTTACTCTTGCTCTCACTCTCTGTAACCCCTTGTGTGCTAGTGGCACACCCGACTTGCTTGGGGTGAAATGCTTAAAAAATGTTTCCTCTCTTCATTCAATTTAATCTGATTATTAAACCAGCCATTCTTCTAGATGATTCTACCTCTATCCCATAATGATTGTTCCATTGAGTCTATGAAATTTGGCGCAAAAATGGAACAACCATTATGGGACAGAGATGGGAATTCCTTCCTCCTACTTGCTTCCCTGATAGCTATAATCTTCAAATATTCAAGTGTAATGTCAATCGACATCTTCTGATCCCTTGATCCTGATCCCCGTCCTTCTCTATATCCTTTCCTCAAACACCCCTCTTTGCTCTTGCTCTCACTCTCTGTAACCCCTTGTGTGCTAGTGGCACACCCGACTTGCTTGGGGTGAAATGCTTAAAAAATGTTTCCTCTCTTCATTCAATTTAATCTGATTATTAAACCAGCCATTCTTCTAGATTATTCTACCTCTATCCCATAATGATTGTTCCATTGAGTCTATGAAATTTGGCGCAAAAATGGAACAACCATTATGGGACAGAGATGGGAACTCCCTTCCTCCTACTTGCTTCCCTGATAGCTATAATCTTCAAATATTCAAGTGTAATGTCAATCGACATCTTCTGATCCCTTGATCCTGATTCCCGTCCTTCTCTATATCCTTTCCTCAAACACCCCTCTTTGCTCTTGCGCTCACTCTCTGTAACCCCTTGTGTGCTAGTGGCACACCCGACTTGCTTGGGGTGAAATGCTTAAAAAATGTTTCCTCTCTTCATTCAATTTAATCTGATTATTAAACCAGCCATTCTTCTAGATTATTCTACCTCTATCCCATAATGATTGTTCCATTGAGTCTATGAAATTTGGCGCAAAAATGGAACAACCATTATGGGACAGAGATGGGAACTCCCTTCCTCCTACTTGCTTCCCTGATAGCTATAATCTTCAAATATTCAAGTGTAATGTCAATCGACATCTTCTGATCCCTTGATCCTGATCCCCGTCCTTCTCTATATCCTTTCCTCAAACACCCCTCTTTGCTCTTGCTCTCACTCTCTGTAACCCCTTGTGTGCTAGTGGCACACCCGACTTGCTTGGGGTGAAATGCTTAAAAAATGTTTCCTCTCTTCATTCAATTTAATCTGATTATTAAACCAGCCATTCTTCTAGATTATTCTACCTCTATCCCATAATGATTGTTCCATTGAGTCTATGAAATTTGGCGCAAAAATGGAACAATCATTATGGGACAGAGATGGGAACTCCCTTCCTCCTACTTGCTTCCCTGATAGCTATAATCTTCAAATATTCAAGTGTAATGTCAATCGACATCTTCTGATCCCTTGATCCTGATCCCCGTCCTTCTCTATATCCTTTCCTCAAACACCCCTCTTTGCTCTTGCTCTCACTATCTGTAACCCCTTGTGTGCTAGTGGCACACCCGACTTGCTTGGGGTGAAATGCTTAAAAAAATGTTTCCTCTCTTCATTCAATTTAATCTGATTATTAAACCAGCCATTCTTCTAGATTATTCTACCTCTGTCCCATAATGATTGTTCCATTGAGTCTATGAAATTTGTGCAAAAATGGAACAATCATTATGGGACAGAGATGGGAACTCCCTTCCTCCTACTTGCTTCCCTGATAGCTATAATCTTCAAATATTCAAGTGTAATGTCAATCGACATCTTCTGATGCCTTGATCCTGATCCCCGTCCTTCTCTATATCCTTTCCTCAAACACCCCTCTTTACTCTTGCTCTCACTCTCTGTAACCCCTTGTGTGCTAGTGGCACACCCGACTTGCTTGGGGTGAAATGCTTAAAAAATGTTTCCTCTCTTCATTCAATTTAATCTGATTATTAAACCAGCCATTCTTCTATATTATTCTACCTCTATCCCATAATGATTGTTCCATTGAGTCTATGAAATTTGGCGCAAAAATGGAACAACCATTATGGGACAGAGATGGGAACTCCCTTCCTCCTACTTGCTTCCCTGATAGCTATAATCTTCAAATATTCAAGTGTAATGTCAATCGACATCTTCTGATCCCTTGATCCTGATCCCCGTCCTTCTCTATATCCTTTCCTCAAACACCCCTCTTTACTCTTGCTCTCACTCTCTGTAACCCCTTGTGTGCTAGTGGCACACCCGACTTACTTGGGGTGAAATGCTTAAAAAATGTTTCCTCTCTTCATTCAATTTAATCTGATTATTAAACCAGCCATTCTTCTAGATTATTCGACCTCTATCCCATAATGATTGTTCCATTGAGTCTATGAAATTTGGCGCAAAAATGGAACAATCATTATGGGACAGAGATGGGAACTCCCTTCCTCCTACTTGCTTCCCTGATAGCTATAATCTTCAAATATTCAAGTGTAATGTCAATCGACATCTTCTGATCCCTTGATCCTGAACCCCGTCCTTCTCTATATCCTTTCCTCAAACACCCCTCTTTGCTCTTGCTCTCACTCTCTGTAACCCCTTGTGTGCTAGTGGCACACCCGACTTGCTTGGGGTGAAATGCTTAAAAAAATGTTTCCTCTCATCATTCAATTTAATCTGATTATTAAACCAGCCATTCTTCTAGATTATTCTACCTCTATCCCATAATGATTGTTCCATTGAGTCTATGAAATTTGGCGCAAAAATGGAACAACCATTATGGGACAGAGATGGGAACTCCCTTCCTCCTACTTGCTTCCCTGATAGCTATAATCTTCAAATATTCAAGTGTAAAGTCAATCGACATCTTCTGATCCCTTGATCCTGATCCCCGTCCTTCTCTATATCCTTTCCTCAAACACCCCTCTTTGCTCTTGCTCTCACTCTCTGTAACCCCTTGTGTGCTAGTGGCACACCCGACTTGCTTGGGGTGAAATGCTTAAAAAAATGTTTCCTCTCTTCATTCAATTTAATCTGATTATTAAACAAGCCATTCTTCTAGATTATTCTACCTCTGTCCCATAATGATTGTTCCATTGAGTCTATGGAATTTGGCGCAAAAATGGAACAATCATTATGGGACAGAGATTGGAACTCCCTTCCTCCTACTTGCTTCCCTGATAGCTATAATCTTCAAATATTCAAGTGTAATATCAATCGACATCTTCTGATGCCTTGATCCTGATCCCCGTCCATCTCTATATCCTTTCCTCAAACACCCCTCTTTACTCTTGCTCTCACTCTCTGTAACCCCTTGCGTGCTAGTGGCACACCCGACTTGTTTGGGGTGAAATGCTTAAAAAATGTTTCCTCTCTTCATTCAATTTAATCTGATTATTAAACCAGCCATTCTTCTAGATTATTCTACCTCTATACCATAATGATTGTTCCATTGAGTCTATGAAATTTGTGCAAAAATGGAACAATCATTATGGGACAGAAATGGGAACTCCCTTCCTCCTACTTGCTTCCCTGATAGCTATAATCTTCAAATATTCAAGTGTAATATCAATCGACATCTTCTGATGCCTTGATTCTGATCCCCGTCCTTCTCTATATCCTTTCCTCAAACACCCCTCTTTACTCTTGCTCTCACTCTCTGTAACCCCTTGGGTGCTAGTGGCACACCCGACTTGCTTGGGGTGAAATGCTTAAAAAATGTTTCCTCTCTTCATTCAATTTAATCTGATTATTAAACCAGCCATTCTTCTATATTATTCTACCTCTGTCCCATAATGATTGTTCCACTGAGTCTATGAAATTTGTGCAAAAATGGAACAATCATTATGGGACAGAGATGGGAACTCCCTTCCTCCTACTTGCTTCCCTGATAGCTATAATCTTCAAATATTCAAGTGTAATGTCAATCGACATCTTCTGATGCCTTGATCCTGATCCCCGTCCTTCTCTATATCCTTTCCTCAAACACCCCTCTTTACTCTTGCTCTCACTCTCTGTAAGCCCTTGTGTGCTAGTGGCACACCCGACTTGCTTGGGGTGAAATGCTTAAAAAATGTTTCCTCTCTTCATTCAATTTAATCTGATTATTAAACCAGCCATTCTTCTATATTATTCTACCTCTGTCCCATAATGATTGTTCCATTGAGTCTATGAAATTTGGCGCAAAAATGGAACAACCATTATGGGACAGAGATGGGAACTCCCTTCCTCCTACTTGCTTCCCTGATAGCTATAATCTTCAAATATACAAGTGTAATGTCAATCGACATCTGCTGATGCCTTCATCCTGATCCCCGTCCTTCTCTATATCCTTTCCTCAAACACCCCTCTTTACTCTTGCTCTCACTCTCTGTAACCCCTTGTGTGCTAGTGGCACACCCGACTTGTTTGGGGTGAAATGCTTAAAAAATGTTTCCTCTCTTCATTCAATTTAATCTGATTATTAAACCAGCCATTCTTCTAGATTATTCTACCTCTATCCCATAATGATTGTTCCATTGAGTCTATGAAATTTGTGCAAAAATGGAACAATCATTATGGGACAGAAATGGGAACTCCCTTCCTCCTACTTGCTTCCCTGATAGCTATAATCTTCAAATATTCAAGTGTAATATCAATCGACATTTTCTGATGCCTTGATCCTGATCCCCGTCCTTCTCTATATCCTTTCCTCAAACACCCCTCTTTACTCTTGCTCTCACTCTCTGTAACCCCTTGGGTGCTAGTGGCACACCCGACTTGCTTGGGGTGAAATGCTTAAAAAATGTTTCCTCTCTTCATTCAATTTAATCTGATTATTAAATCAGCCATTCTTCTATATTATTCTACCTCTGTCCCATAATGATTGTTCCATTGAGTCTATGAAATTTGGCGCAAAAATGGAACAACCATTATGGGACAGAGATGGGAACTCCCTTCCTCCTACTTGCTTCCCTGATAGCTATAATCTTCAAATATTCAAGTGTAATGTCAATCGACATCTTCTGATCCCTTGATCCTGATCCCCGTCCTTCTCTATATCCTTTCCTCAAACACCCCTCTTTACTCTTGCTCTCACTCTCTGTAACCCCTTGTGTGCTAGTGGCACACCCGACTTACTTGGGGTGAAATGCTTAAAAAATGTTTCCTCTCTTCATTCAATTTAATCTGATTATTAAACCAGCCATTCTTCTAGATTATTCGACCTCTATCCCATAATGATTGTTCCATTGAGTCTATGAAATTTGGCGCAAAAATGGAACAATCATTATGGGACAGAGATGGGAACTCCCTTCCTCCTACTTGCTTCCCTGATAGCTATAATCTTCAAATATTCAAGTGTAATGTCAATCGACATCTTCTGATGCCTTGATCCTGATCGCCGTCCTTCTCTATATCCTTTCCTCATACACCCCTCTTTACTCTTGCTCTCACTCTCTGTCACCCCTTGTGTGCTAGTGGCACACCCGACTTACTTGGGGTGAAATGCTTAAAAAATGTTTCCTCTCATCATTCAATTTAATCTGATTATTAAACCAGCCATTCTTCTAGATTATTCTACCTCTATCCCATAATGATTGTTCCATTGAGTCTATGAAATTTGGCGCAAAAATGGAACAACCATTATGGGACAGAGATGGGAACTCCCTTCCTCCTACTTGCTTCCCTGATAGCTATAATCTTCAAATATTCAAGTGTAATGTCAATCGACATCTTCTGATCCCTTGATCCTGAACCCCGTCCTTCTCTATATCCTTTCCTCAAACACCCCTCTTTGCTCTTGCTCTCACTCTCTGTAACCCCTTGTGTGCTAGTGGCACACCCGACTTGCTTGGGGTGAAATGCTTAAAAAAATGTTTCCTCTCATCATTCAATTTAATCTGATTATTAAACCAGCCATTCTTCTAGATTATTCTACCTCTATCCCATAATGATTGTTCCATTGAGTCTATGAAATTTGGCGCAAAAATGGAACAACCATTATGGGACAGAGATGGGAACTCCCTTCCTCCTACTTGCTTCCCTGATAGCTATAATCTTCAAATATTCAAGTGTAATGTCAATCGACATCTTCTGATCCCTTGATCCTGATCCCCGTCCTTCTCTATATCCTTTCCTCAAACACCCCTCTTTGCTCTTGCTCTCACTCTCTGTAACCCCTTGTGTGCTAGTGGCACACCCGACTTGCTTGGGGTGAAATGCTTAAAAAAATGTTTCCTCTCTTCATTCAATTTAATCTGATTATTAAACAAGCCATTCTTCTAGATTATTCTACCTCTGTCCCATAATGATTGTTCCATTGAGTCTATGAAATTTGGCGCAAAAATGGAACAATCATTATGGGACAGAGATTGGAACTCCCTTCCTCCTACTTGCTTCCCTGATAGCTATAATCTTCAAATATTCAAGTGTAATATCAATCGACATCTTCTGATGCCTTGATCCTGATCCCCGTCCATCTCTATATCCTTTCCTCAAACACCCCTCTTTACTCTTGCTCTCACTCTCTGTAACCCCTTGCGTGCTAGTGGCACACCCGACTTGTTTGGGGTGAAATGCTTAAAAAATGTTTCCTCTCTTCATTCAATTTAATCTGATTATTAAACCAGCCATTCTTCTAGATTATTCTACCTCTATACCATAATGATTGTTCCATTGAGTCTATGAAATTTGTGCAAAAATGGAACAATCATTATGGGACAGAAATGGGAACTCCCTTCCTCCTACTTGCTTCCCTGATAGCTATAATCTTCAAATATTCAAGTGTAATATCAATCGACATCTTCTGATGCCTTGATCCTGATCCCCGTCCTTCTCTATATCCTTTCCTCAAACACCCCTCTTTACTCTTGCTCTCACTCTCTGTAACCCCTTGGGTGCTAGTGGCACACCCGACTTGCTTGGGGTGAAATGCTTAAAAAATGTTTCCTCTCTTCATTCAATTTAATCTGATTATTAAACCAGCCATTCTTCTATATTATTCTACCTCTGTCCCATAATGATTGTTCCACTGAGTCTATGAAATTTGTGCAAAAATGGAACAATCATTATGGGACAGAGATGGGAACTCCCTTCCTCCTACTTGCTTCCCTGATAGCTATAATCTTCAAATATTCAAGTGTAATATCAATCGACATCTTCTGATGCCATGATCCTGATCCCCGTCCTTCTCTATATCCTTTCCTCAAACACCCCTCTTTACTCTTGCTCTCACTCTCTGTAAGCCCTTGTGTGCTAGTGGCACACCCGACTTGCTTGGGGTGAAATGCTTAAAAAATGTTTCCTCTCTTCATTCAATTTAATCTGATTATTAAACCAGCCATTCTTCTATATTATTCTACCTCTGTCCCATAATGATTGTTCCATTGAGTCTATGAAATTTGGCGCAAAAATGGAACAACCATTATGGGACAGAGATGGGAACTCCCTTCCTCCTACTTGCTTCCCTGATAGCTATAATCTTCAAATATACAAGTGTAATGTCAATCGACATCTGCTGATGCCTTCATCCTGATCCCCGTCCTTCTCTATATCCTTTCCTCAAACACCCCTCTTTACTCTTGCTCTCACTCTCTGTAACCCCTTGTGTGCTAGTGGCACACCCGACTTGTTTGGGGTGAAATGCTTAAAAAATGTTTCCTCTCTTCATTCAATTTAATCTGATTATTAAACCAGCCATTCTTCTATATTATTCTACCTCTGTCCCATAATGATTGTTCCATTGAGTCTATGAAATTTGGCGCAAAAATGGAACAACCATTATGGGACAGAGATGGGAACTCCCTTCCTCCTACTTGCTTCCCTGATAGCTATAATCTTCAAATATACAAGTGTAATGTCAATCGACATCTGCTGATGCCTTCATCCTGATCCCCGTCCTTCTCTATATCCTTTCCTCAAACACCCCTCTTTACTCTTGCTCTCACTCTCTGTAACCCCTTGTGTGCTAGTGGCACACCCGACTTGTTTGGGGTGAAATGCTTAAAAAATGTTTCCTCTCTTCATTCAATTTAATCTGATTATTAAACCAGCCATTCTTCTATATTATTCTACCTCTGTCCCATAATGATTGTTCCATTGAGTCTATGAAATTTGGCGCAAAAATGGAACAACCATTATGGGACAGAGATGGGAACTCCCTTCCTCCTACTTGCTTCCCTGATAGCTATAATCTTCAAATATACAAGTGTAATGTCAATCGACATCTGCTGATGCCTTCATCCTGATCCCCGTCCTTCTCTATATCCTTTCCTCAAACACCCCTCTTTACTCTTGCTCTCACTCTCTGTAACCCCTTGTGTGCTAGTGGCACACCCGACTTGTTTGGGGTGAAATGCTTAAAAAATGTTTCCTCTCTTCATTCAATTTAATCTGATTATTAAACCAGCCATTCTTCTATATTATTCTACCTCTGTCCCATAATGATTGTTCCATTGAGTCTATGAAATTTGGCGCAAAAATGGAACAACCATTATGGGACAGAGATGGGAACTCCCTTCCTCCTACTTGCTTCCCTGATAGCTATAATCTTCAAATATACAAGTGTAATGTCAATCGACATCTGCTGATGCCTTCATCCTGATCCCCGTCCTTCTCTATATCCTTTCCTCAAACACCCCTCTTTACTCTTGCTCTCACTCTCTGTAACCCCTTGTGTGCTAGTGGCACACCCGACTTGTTTGGGGTGAAATGCTTAAAAAATGTTTCCTCTCTTCATTCAATTTAATCTGATTATTAAACCAGCCATTCTTCTAGATTATTCTACCTCTATCCCATAATGATTGTTCCATTGAGTCTATGAAATTTGTGCAAAAATGGAACAATCATTATGGGACAGAAATGGGAACTCCCTTCCTCCTACTTGCTTCCCTGATAGCTATAATCTTCAAATATTCAAGTGTAATATCAATCGACATTTTCTGATGCCTTGATCCTGATCCCCGTCCTTCTCTATATCCTTTCCTCAAACACCCCTCTTTACTCTTGCTCTCACTCTCTGTAACCCCTTGGGTGCTAGTGGCACACCCGACTTGCTTGGGGTGAAATGCTTAAAAAATGTTTCCTCTCTTCATTCAATTTAATCTGATTATTAAATCAGCCATTCTTCTATATTATTCTACCTCTGTCCCATAATGATTGTTCCATTGAGTCTATGAAATTTGGCGCAAAAATGGAACAACCATTATGGGACAGAGATGGGAACTCCCTTCCTCCTACTTGCTTCCCTGATAGCTATAATCTTCAAATATTCAAGTGTAATGTCAATCGACATCTGCTGATGCCTTCATCCTGATCCCCGTCCTTCTCTATATCCTTTCCTCAAACACCCCTCTTTACTCTTGCTCTCACTCTCTGTAACCCCTTGTGTGCTAGTGGCACACCCGACTTGTTTGGGGTGAAATGCTTAAAAAATGTTTCCTCGCTTCATTCAATTTAATCTGATTATTAAACCAGCCATTCTTCTAGATTATTCTACCTCTATCCCATAATGATTGTTCCATTGAGTCTATGAAATTTGGCGCAAAAATGGAACAATCATTATGGGACAGAGATGGGAACTCCCTTCCTCCTACTTGCTTCCCTGATAGCTATAATCTTCAAATATTCAAGTGTAATGTCAATCGACATCTGCTGATGCCTTCATCCTGATCCCCGTCCTTCTCTATATCCTTTCCTCAAACACCCCTCTTTACTCTTGCTCTCACTCTCTGTAACCCCTTGCGTGCTAGTGGCACACCCGACTTGTTTGGGGTGAAATGCTTAAAAAATGTTTCCTCTCTTCATTCAATTTAATCTGATTATTAAACCAGCCATTCTTCTAGATTATTCTACCTCTATCCCATAATGATTGTTCCATTGAGTCTATGAAATTTGGCGCAAAAATGGAACAATCATTATGGGACAGAGATGGGAACTCCCTTCCTCCTACTTGCTTCCCTGATAGCTATAATCTTCAAATATTCAAGTGTAATGTCAATCGACATCTGCTGATGCCTTCATCCTGATCCCCGTCCTTCTCTATATCCTTTCCTCAAACACCCCTCTTTACTCTTGCTCTCACTCTCTGTAACCCCTTGTGTGCTAGTGGCACACCCGACTTTTTTGGGGTGAAATGCTTAAAAAATGTTTCCTCTCTTCATTCAATTTAATCTGATTATTAAACCAGCCATTCTTCTATATTATTCTACCTCTGTCCCATAATGATTGTTCCATTGAGTCTATGAAATTTGGCGCAAAAATGGAACAACCATTATTGGACAGAGATGGGAACTCCCTTCCTCCTACTTGCTTCTCTGATAGCTATAATCTTCAAATATTCAAGTGTAATGTCAATCGACATCTGCTGATGCCTTCATCCTGATCCCCGTCCTTCTCTATATCCTTTCCTCAAACACCCCTCTTTACTCTTGCTCTCACTCTCTGTCACCCCTTGGGTGCTAGTGGCACACCCGACTTGCTTGGGGTGAAATGCTTAAAAAATGTTTCCTCTCTTCATTCAATTTAATCTGATTATTAAACCAGCCATTCTTCTAGATTATTCTACCTCTCTCCCATAATGATTGTTCCATTGAGTCTATGAAATTTGGCGCAAAAATGGAACAACCATTATGGGACAGAGATGGGAACTCCCTTCCTCCTACTTGCTTCCCTGATAGCTATAATCTTCAAATATTCAAGTGTAATGTCAATCGACATCTGCTGATGCCTTCATCCTGATCCCCGTCCTTCTCTATATCCTTTCCTCAAACACCCCTCTTTACTCTTGCTCTCACTCTCTGTAACCCCTTGTGTGCTAGTGGCACACCCGACTTGTTTGGGGTGAAATGCTTAAAAAATGTTTCCTCTCTTCATTCAATTTAATCTGATTATTAAACCAGCCATTCTTCTAGATTATTCTACCTCTATCCCATAATGATTGTTCCATTGAGTCTATGAAATTTGGCGCAAAAATGGAACAATCATTATGGGACAGAGATGGGAACTCCCTTCCTCCTACTTGCTTCCCTGATAGCTATAATCTTCAAATATTCAAGTGTAATGTCAATCGACATCTGCTGATGCCTTCATCCTGATCCCCGTCCTTCTCTATATCCTTTCCTCAAACACCCCTCTTTACTCTTGCTCTCACTCTCTGTAACCCCTTGTGTGCTAGTGGCACACCCGACTTTTTTGGGGTGAAATGCTTAAAAAATGTTTCCTCTCTTCATTCAATTTAATCTGATTATTAAACCAGCCATTCTTCTATATTATTCTACCTCTGTCCCATAATGATTGTTCCATTGAGTCTATGAAATTTGGCGCAAAAATGGAACAACCATTATGGGACAGAGATGGGAACTCCCTTCCTCCTACTTGCTTCTCTGATAGCTATAATCTTCAAATATTCAAGTGTAATGTCAATCGACATCTGCTGATGCCTTGATCCTGATCCCCGTCCTTCTCTATATCCTTTCCTCAAACACCCCTCTTTACTCTTGCTCTCACTCTCTGTAACCCCTTGGGTGCTAGTGGCACACCCGACTTGCTTGGGGTGAAATGCTTAAAAAATGTTTCCTCTCTTCATTCAATTTAATCTGATTATTAAACCAGCCATTCTTCTAGATTATTCTACCTCTATCCCATAATGATTGTTCCATTGAGTCTATGAAATTTGGCGCAAAAATGGAACAATCATTATGGGACAGAGATGGGAACTCCCTTCCTCCTACTTGCTTCCCTGATAGCTATAATCTTCAAATATTCAAGTGTAATGTCAATCGACATCTGCTGATGCCTTCATCCTGATCCCCGTCCTTCTCTATATCCTTTCCTCAAACACCCCTCTTTACTCTTGCTCTCACTCTCTGTCACCCCTTGCGTGCTAGTGGCACACCCGACTTGTTTGGGGTGAAATGCTTAAAAAATGTTTCCTCTCTTCATTCAATTTAATCTGATTATTAAACCAGCCATTCTTCTAGATTATTCTACCTCTATCCCATAATGATTGTTCCATTGAGTCTATGAAATTTGGCGCAAAAATGGAACAATCATTATGGGACAGAGATGGGAACTCCCTTCCTCCTACTTGCTTCCCTGATAGCTATAATCTTCAAATATTCAAGTGTAATGTCAATCGACATCTGCTGATGCCTTCATCCTGATCCCCGTCCTTCTCTATATCCTTTCCTCAAACACCCCTCTTTACTCTTCCTCTCACTCTCTGTCACCCCTTGCGTGCTAGTGGCACACCCGACTTGTTTGGGGTGAAATGCTTAAAAAATGTTTCCTCTCTTCATTCAATTTAATCTGATTATTAAACCAGCCATTCTTCTAGATTATTCTACCTCTATCCCATAATGATTGTTCCATTGAGTCTATGAAATTTGGCGCAAAAATGGAACAATCATTATGGGACAGAGATGGGAACTCCCTTTCTCCTACTTGCTTCCCTGATAGCTATAATCTTCAAATATTCAAGTGTAATGTCAATCGACATCTGCTGATGCCTTCATCCTGATCCCCGTCCTTCTCTATATCCTTTCCTCAAACACCCCTCTTTACTCTTGCTCTCACTCTCTGTAACCCCTTGCGTGCTAGTGGCACACCCGACTTGCTTGGGGTGAAATGCTTAAAAAATGTTTCCTCTCTTCATTCAATTTAATCTGATTATTAAACCAGCCATTCTTCTAGATTATTCTACCTCTATCCCATAATGATTGTTCCATTGAGTCTATGAAATTTGGCGCAAAAATGGAACAATCATTATGGGACAGAGATCGGAACTCCCTTCCTCCTACTTGCTTCCCTGATAGCTATAATCTTCAAATATTCAAGTGTAATGTCAATCGACATCTTCTGATGCCTTGATCCTGATCCCCGTCCTTCTCTATATCCTTTCCTCAAACACCCCTCTTTACTCTTGCTCTCACTCTCTGTAACCCCTTGGGTGCTAGTGGCACACCCGACTTGCTTGGGGTGAAATGCTTAAAAAATGTTTCCTCTCTTCATTCAATTTAATCTGATTATTAAACCAGCCATTCTTCTAGATTATTCTACCTCTATCCCATAATGATTGTTCCATTGAGTCTATGAAATTTGGGCAAAAATGGAACAATCATTATGGGACAGAGATGGGAACTCCCTTCCTCCTACTTGCTTCCCTGATAGCTATAATCTTCAAATATTCAAGTGTAATGTCAATCGACATCTGCTGATGCCTTCATCCTGATCCCCGTCCTTCTCTATATCCTTTCCTCAAACACCCCTCTTTACTCTTGCTCTCACTCTCTGTCACCCCTTGCGTGCTAGTGGCACACCCGACTTGTTTGGGGTGAAATGCTTAAAAAATGTTTCCTCTCTTCATTCAATTTAATCTGATTATTAAACCAGCCATTCTTCTAGATTATTCTACCTCTATCCCATAATGATTGTTCCATTGAGTCTATGAAATTTGTGCAAAAATGGAACAACCATTATGGGACAGAGATGGGAACTCCCTTCCTCCTACTTGCTTCCCTGATAGCTATAATCTTCAAATATTCAAGTGTAATGTCAATCGACATCTTCTGATGCCTTGATCCTGATCCCCGTCCTTCTCTATATACTTTCCTCAAACACCCCTCTTTACTCTTGCTCTCACTCTCTGTAACCCCTTGGGTGCTAGTGGCACACCCGACTTGCTTGGGGTGAAATGCTTAAAAAATGTTTCCTCTCTTCATTCAATTTAATCTGATTATTAAACCAGCCATTCTTCTAGATTATTCTACCTCTATCCCATAATGATTGTTCCATTGAGTCTATGAAATTTGGCGCAAAAATGGAACAATCATTATGGGACAGAGATGGGAACTCCCTTCCTCCTACTTGCTTCCCTGATAGCTATAATCTTCAAATATTCAAGTGTAATGTCAATCGACATCTGCTGATGCCTTCATCCTGATCCCCGTCCTTCTCTATATCCTTTCCTCAAACACCCCTCTTTACTCTTGCTCTCACTCTCTGTCACCCCTTGCGTGCTAGTGGCACACCCGACTTGTTTGGGGTGAAATGCTTAAAAAATGTTTCCTCTCTTCATTCAATTTAATCTGATTATTAAACCAGCCATTCTTCTAGATTATTCTACCCTATCCCATAATGATTGTTCCATTGAGTCTATGAAATTTGGCGCAAAAATGGAACAACCATTATGGGACAGAGATGGGAACTCCCTTCCTCCTACTTGCTTCCCTGATAGCTATAATCTTCAAATATTCAAGTGTAATGTCAATCGACATCTTCTGATGCCTTGATCCTGATCCCCGTCCTTCTCTATATCCTTTCCTCAAACACCCCTCTTTACTCTTGCTCTCACTCTCTGTAACCCCTTGGGTGCTAGTGGCACACCCGACTTGCTTGGGGTGAAATGCTTAAAAAATGTTTCCTCTCTTCATTCAATTTAATCTGATTATTAAACCAGCCATTCTTCTAGATTATTCTACCTCTATCCCATAATGATTGTTCCATTGAGTCTATGAAATTTGGCGCAAAAATGGAACAATCATTATGGGACAGAGATGGGAACTCCCTTCCTCCTACTTGCTTCCCTGATAGCTATAATCATCAAATATTCAAGTGTAATGTCAATCGACATCTGCTGATGCCTTCATCCTGATCCCCGTCCTTCTCTATATCCTTTCCTCAAACACCCCTCTTTACTCTTGCTCTCACTCTCTGTAACCCCTTGCGTGCTAGTGGCACACCCGACTTGTTTGGGGTGAAATGCTTAAAAAATGTTTCCTCTCTTCATTCAATTTAATCTGATTATTAAACCAGCCATTCTTCTAGATTATTCTACCTCTGTCCCATAATGATTGTTCCATTGAGTCTATGAAATTTGGCGCAAAAATGGAACAACCATTATGGGACAGAGATGGGAACTCCCTTCCTCCTACTTGCTTCCCTGATAGCTATAATCTTCAAATATTCAAGGGTAATGTCAATCGACATCTTCTGATGCCTTGATCCTGATCCCGGTCCTTCTCTATATCCTTTCCTCAAACACCCCTCTTTACCCTTGCTCTCACTCTCTGTAACCCCTTGCGTGCTAGTGGCACACCCGACTTACTTGGGGTGAAATGCTTAAAAAATGTTTCCTCTCTTCATTCAATTTAATCTGATTATTAAACCAGCCATTCTTCTAGATTATTCTACCTCTATCCCATAATGATTGTTCCATTGAGTCTATGAAATTTGGCGCAAAAATGGAACAATCATTATGGGACAGAGATGGGAACTCCCTTCCTCCTACTTGCTTCCCTGATAGCTATAATCTTCAAATATTCAAGTGTAATGTCAATCGACATCTTCTGATGCCTTGATCCTGATCCCCGTCCTTCTCTATATCCTTTCCTCAAACACCCCTCTTTACTCTTGCTCTCACTCTCTGTAAGCCCTTGGGTGCTAGTGGCACCCCCGACTTGCTTGGGGTGAAATGCTTAAAAAATGTTTCCTCTCTTCATTCAATTTAATCTGATTATTAAACCAGCCATTCTTCTAGATTATTCTACCTCTATCCCATAATGATTGTTCCATTGAGTCTATGAAATTTGGCGCAAAAATGGAACAATCATTATGGGACAGAGATGGGAACTCCCTTCCTCCTACTTGCTTCCCTGATAGCTATAATCTTCAAATATTCAAGTGTAATGTCAATCGACATCTGCTGATGCCTTCATCCTGATCCCCGTCCTTCTCTATATCCTTTCCTCAAACACCCCTCTTTACTCTTGCTCTCACTCTCTGTCACCCCTTGCGTGCTAGTGGCACACCCGACTTGTTTGGGGTGAAATGCTTAAAAAATGTTTCCTCTCTTCATTCAATTTAATCTGATTATTAAACCAGCCATTCTTCTAGATTATTCTACCTCTGTCCCATAATGATTGTTCCATTGAGTCTATGAAATTTGGCGCAAAAATGGAACAACCATTATGGGACAGAGATGGGAACTCCCTTCCTCCTACTTGCTTCCCTGATAGCTATAATCTTCAAATATTCAAGTGTAATGTCAATCGACATCTTCTGATGCCATGATCCTGATCCCCGTCCTTCTCTATATCCTTTCCTCAAACACCCCTCTTTACTCTTGCTCTCACTCTCTGTAAGCCCTTGGGTGCTAGTGGCACACCCGACTTGTTTGGGGTGAAATGCTTAAAAAATGTTTCCTCTCTTCATTCAATTTAATCTGATTATTAAACCAGCCATTCTTCTAGATGATTCTACCTCTATCCCATAATGATTGTTCCATTGAGTCTATGAAATTTGGCGCAAAAATGGAACAATCATTATGGGACAGAGATGGGAACTCCCTTCCTCCTACTTGCTTCCCTGATAGCTATAATCTTCAAATATTCAAGTGTAATGTCAATCGACATCTTCTGATGCCTTGATCCTGATCCCCGTCCTTCTCTATATCCTTTCCTCAAACACCCCTCTTTACTCTTGCTCTCACTCTCTGTAACCCCTTGGGTGCTAGTGGCACACCCGACTTACTTGGGGTGAAATGCTTAAAAAATGTTTCCTCTCTTCATTCAATTTAATCTGATTATTAAACCAGCCATTTTTCTATATTATTCTACCTCTGTCCCATAATGATTGTTCCATTGAGTCTATGAAATTTGTGCAAAAATGGAACAATCATTATGGGACAGAGATGGGAACTCCCTTCCTCCTACTTGCTTCCCTGATAGCTATAATCTTCAAATATTCAAGTGTAATATCAATCGACATCTTCTGATGCCTTGATCCTGATCCCCGTCCTTCTCTATATCCTTTCCTCAAACACCCCTCTTTACTCTTGCTCTCACTCTCTGTAACCCCTTGGGTGCTAGTGGCACACCCGACTTGCTTGGGGTGAAATGCTTAAAAAATGTTTCCTCTCTTCATTCAATTTAATCTGATTATTAAACCAGCCATTCTTCTAGATTATTCTACCTCTGTCCCATAATGATTGTTCCATTGAGTCTATGAAATTTGGCGCAAAAATGGAACAACCATTATGGGACAGAGATGGGAACTCCCTTCCTCCTACTTGCTTCCCTGATAGCTATAATCTTCAAATATTCAAGTGTAATATCAATCGACATCTTCTGATGCCTTGATCCTGATCCCCGTCCTTCTCTATATCCTTTCCTCAAACACCCCTCTTTACTCTTGCTCTCACTCTCTGTAACCCCTTGTGTGCTAGTGGCACACCCGACTTGCTTGGGGTGAAATGCTTAAAAAATGTTTCCTCTCTTCATTCAATTTAATCTGATTATTAAACCAGCCATTCTTCTAGATTATTCTACCTCTGTCCCATAATGATTGTTCCATTGAGCCTATGAAATTTGGCGCAAAAATGGAACAACCATTATGGGACAGAGATGGGAACTCCCTTCCTCCTACTTGCTTCCCTGATAGCTATAATCTTCAAATATTCAAGTGTAATGTCAATCGACATCTTCTGATGCCTTGATCCTGATCCCCGTCCTTCTCTATATCCTTTCCTCAAACACCCCTCTTTACTCTTGCTCTCACTCTCTGTAACCCCTTGCGTGCTAGTGGCACACCCGACTTGCTTGGGGTGAAATGCTTAAAAAATGTTTCCTCTCTTCATTCAATTTAATCTGATTATTAAACCAGCCATTCTTCTAGATTATTCTACCTCTATCCCATAATGATTGTTCCATTGAGTCTATGAAATTTGGCGCAAAAATGGAACAATCATTATGGGACAGAGATGGGAACTCCCTTCCTCCTACTTGCTTCCCTGATAGCTATAATCTTCAAATATTCAAGTGTAATGTCAATCGACATCTTCTGATGCCTTGATCCTGATCCCCGTCCTTCTCTATATCCTTTCCTCAAACACCCCTCTTTACTCTTGCTCTCACTCTCTGTAACCCCTTGCGTGCTAGTGGCACACCCGACTTGTTTGGGGTGAAATGCTTAAAAAATGTTTCCTCTCTTCATTCAATTTAATCTGATTATTAAACCAGCCATTCTTCTAGATTATTCTACCTCTATCCCATAATGATTGTTCCATTGAGTCTATGAAATTTGGCGCAAAAATGGAACAACCATTATGGGACAGAGATGGGAACTCCCTTCCTCCTACTTGCTTCCCTGATAGCTATAATCTTCAAATATTCAAGTGTAATGTCAATCGACATCTTCTGATGCCTTGATCCTGATCCCCGTCCTTCTCTATATCCTTTCCTCAAACACCCCTCTTTACTCTTGCTCTCACTCTCTGTAACCCCTTGCGTGCTAGTGGCACACCCGACTTGTTTGGGGTGAAATGCTTAAAAAATGTTTCCTCTCTTCATTCAATTTAATCTGATTATTAAACCAGCCATTCTTCTAGATTATTCTACCTCTGTCCCATAATGATTGTTCCATTGAGTTTATGAAATTTGGCGCAAAAATGGAACAACCATTATGGGACAGAGATGGGAACTCCCTTCCTCCTACTTGCTTCCCTGATAGCTATAATCTTCAAATATTCAAGTGTAATATCAATCGACATCTTCTGATGCCTTGATCCTGATCCCCGTCCTTCTCTATATCCTTTCCTCAAACACCCCTCTTTACTCTTGCTCTCACTCTCTGTAACCCCTTGCGTGCTAGTGGCACACCCGACTTGCTTGGGGTGAAATGCTTAAAAAATGTTTCCTCTCTTCATTCAATTTAATCTGATTATTAAACCAGCCATTCTTCTAGATTATTCTACCTCTATCCCATAATGATTGTTCCATTGAGTCTATGAAATTTGGCGCAAAAATGGAACAATCATTATGGGACAGAGATGGGAACTCCCTTCCTCCTACTTGCTTCCCTGATAGCTATAATCTTCAAATATTCAAGTGTAATGTCAATCGACATCTTCTGATGCCTTGATCCTGATCCCCGTCCTTCTCTATATCCTTTCCTCAAACACCCCTCTTTACTCTTGCTCTCACTCTCTGTAACCCCTTGCGTGCTAGTGGCACACCCGACTTGTTTGGGGTGAAATGCTTAAAAAATGTTTCCTCTCTTCATTCAATTTAATCTGATTATTAAACCAGCCATTCTTCTAGATTATTCTACCTCTATCCCATAATGATTGTTCCATTGAGTCTATGAAATTTGGCGCAAAAATGGAACAACCATTATGGGACAGAGATGGGAACTCCCTTCCTCCTACTTGCTTCCCTGATAGCTATAATCTTCAAATATTCAAGTGTAATGTCAATCGACATCTGCTGATGCCTTCATCCTGATCCCCGTCCTTCTCTATATCCTTTCCTCAAACACCCCTCTTTACTCTTGCTCTCACTCTCTGTAACCCCTTGTGTGCTAGTGGCACACCCGACTTGCTTGGGGTGAAATGCTTAAAAAATGTTTCCTCTCTTCATTCAATTTAATCTGATTATTAAACCAGCCATTCTTCTATATTATTCTACCTCTGTCCCATAATGATTGTTCCATTGAGCCTATGAAATTTGGCGCAAAAATGGAACAACCATTATGGGACAGAGATGGGAACTCCCTTCCTCCTACTTGCTTCCCTGATAGCTATAATCTTCAAATATTCAAGTGTAATGTCAATCGACATCTTCTGATGCCTTGATCCTGATCCCCGTCCTTCTCTATATCCTTTCCTCAAACACCCCTCTTTACTCTTGCTCTCACTCTCTGTAACCCCTTGCGTGCTAGTGGCACACCCGACTTGTTTGGGGTGAAATGCTTAAAAAATGTTTCCTCTCTTCATTCAATTTAATCTGATTATTAAACCAGCCATTCTTCTAGATTATTCTACCTCTATCCCATAATGATTGTTCCATTGAGTCTATGAAATTTGTGCAAAAATGGAACAATCATTATGGGACAGAGATGGGAACTCCCTTCCTCCTACTTGCTTCCCTGATAGCTATAATCTTCAAATATTCAAGTGTAATGTCAATCGACATCTTCTGATGCCTTGATCCTGATCCCCGTCCTTCTCTATATCCTTTCCTCAAACACCCCTCTTTACTCTTGCTCTCACTCTCTGTAACCCCTTGCGTGCTAGTGGCACACCCGACTTGCTTGGGGTGAAATGCTTAAAAAATGTTTCCTCTCTTCATTCAATTTAATCTGATTATTAAACCAGCCATTCTTCTATATTATTCTACCTCTGTCCCATAATGATTGTTCCATTGAGTCTATGAAATTTGTGCAAAAATGGAACAATCACTATGGGACAGAGATGGGAACTCCCTTCCTCCTACTTGCTTCCCTGATAGCTATAATCTTCAAATATTCAAGTGTAATATCAATCGACATCTTCTGATGCCTTGATCCTGATCCCCGTCCTTCTCTATATCCTTTCCTCAAACACCCCTCTTTACTCTTGCTCTCACTCTCTGTAACCCCTTGGGTGCTAGTGGCACACCCGACTTGCTTGGGGTGAAATGCTTAAAAAATGTTTCCTCTCTTCATTCAATTTAATCTGATTATTAAACCAGCCATTCTTCTAGATTATTCTACCTCTATCCCATAATGATTGTTCCATTGAATCTATGAAATTTGGCGCAAAAATGGAACAACCATTATGGGACAGAGATGGGAACTCCCTTCCTCCTACTTGCTTCCCTGATAGCTATAATCTTCAAATATTCAAGTGTAATGTCAATCGACATCTTCTGATGCCTTGATCCTGATCCCCGTCCTTCTCTATATCCTTTCCTCAAACACCCCTCTTTACTCTTGCTCTCACTCTCTGTAACCCCTTGCGTGCTAGTGGCACACCCGACTTGCTTGGGGTGAAATGCTTAAAAAATGTTTCCTCTCTTCATTCAATTTAATCTGATTATTAAACCAGCCATTCTTCTAGATTATTCTACCTCTATCCCATAATGATTGTTCCATTGAGTCTATGAAATTTGGCGCAAAAATGGAACAACCATTATGGGACAGAGATGGGAACTCCCTTCCTCCTACTTGCTTCCCTGATAGCTATAATCTTCAAATATTCAAGTGTAATGTCAATCGACATCTTCTGATGCCTTGATCCTGATCCCCGTCCTTCTCTATATCCTTTCCTCAAACACCCCTCTTTACTCTTGCTCTCACTCTCTGTAACCCCTTGCGTGCTAGTGGCACACCCGACTTGTTTGGGGTGAAATGCTTAAAAAATGTTTCCTCTCTTCATTCAATTTAATCTGATTATTAAACCAGCCATTCTTCTAGATTATTCTACCTCTATCCCATAATGATTGTTCCATTGAGTCTATGAAATTTGGCGCAAAAATGGAACAATCATTATGGGACAGAGATGGGAACTCCCTTCCTCCTACTTGCTTCCCTGATAGCTATAATCTTCAAATATTCAAGTGTAATGTCAATCGACATCTTCTGATGCCTTGATCCTGATCCCCGTCCTTCTCTATATCCTTTCCTCAAACACCCCTCTTTACTCTTGCTCTCACTCTCTGTAACCCCTTGCGTGCTAGTGGCACACCCGACTTGTTTGGGGTGAAATGCTTAAAAAATGTTTCCTCTCTTCATTCAATTTAATCTGATTATTAAACCAGCCATTCTTCTAGATTATTCTACCTCTATCCCATAATGATTGTTCCATTGAGTCTATGAAATTTGGCGCAAAAATGGAACAACCATTATGGGACAGAGATGGGAACTCCCTTCCTCCTACTTGCTTCCCTGATAGCTATAATCTTCAAATATTCAAGTGTAATGTCAATCGACATCTTCTGATGCCTTGATCCTGATCCCCGTCCTTCTCTATATCCTTTCCTCAAACACCCCTCTTTACTCTTGCTCTCACTCTCTGTAACCCCTTGTGTGCTAGTGGCACACCCGACTTGTTTGGGGTGAAATGCTTAAAAAATGTTTCCTCTCTTCATTCAATTTAATCTGATTATTAAACCAGCCATTCTTCTAGATTATTCTACCTCTATCCCATAATGATTGTTCCATTGAGTCTATGAAATTTGGCGCAAAAATGGAACAACCATTATGGGACAGAGATGGGAACTCCCTTCCTCCTACTTGCTTCCCTGATAGCTATAATCTTCAAATATTCAAGTGTAATGTCAATCGACATCTGCTGATGCCTTCATCCTGATCCCCGTCCTTCTCTATATCCTTTCCTCAAACACCCCTCTTTACTCTTGCTCTCACTCTCTGTAACCCCTTGTGTGCTAGTGGCACACCCGACTTGCTTGGGGTGAAATGCTTAAAAAATGTTTCCTCTCTTCATTCAATTTAATCTGATTATTAAACCAGCCATTCTTCTAGATTATTCTACCTCTGTCCCATAATGATTGTTCCATTGAGCCTATGAAATTTGGCGCAAAAATGGAACAACCATTATGGGACAGAGATGGGAACTCCCTTCCTCCTACTTGCTTCCCTGATAGCTATAATCTTCAAATATTCAAGTGTAATGTCAATCGACATCTTCTGATGCCTTGATCCTGATCCCCGTCCTTCTCTATATCCTTTCCTCAAACACCCCTCTTTACTCTTGCTCTCACTCTCTGTAACCCCTTGCGTGCTAGTGGCACACCCGACTTGTTTGGGGTGAAATGCTTAAAAAATGTTTCCTCTCTTCATTCAATTTAATCTGATTATTAAACCAGCCATTCTTCTAGATTATTCTACCTCTATCCCATAATGATTGTTCCATTGAGTCTATGAAATTTGTGCAAAAATGGAACAATCATTATGGGACAGAGATGGGAACTCCCTTCCTCCTACTTGCTTCCCTGATAGCTATAATCTTCAAATATTCAAGTGTAATGTCAATCGACATCTTCTGATGCCTTGATCCTGATCCCCGTCCTTCTCTATATCCTTTCCTCAAACACCCCTCTTTACTCTTGCTCTCACTCTCTGTAACCCCTTGCGTGCTAGTGGCACACCCGACTTGCTTGGGGTGAAATGCTTAAAAAATGTTTCCTCTCTTCATTCAATTTAATCTGATTATTAAACCAGCCATTCTTCTATATTATTCTACCTCTGTCCCATAATGATTGTTCCATTGAGTCTATGAAATTTGTGCAAAAATGGAACAATCACTATGGGACAGAGATGGGAACTCCCTTCCTCCTACTTGCTTCCCTGATAGCTATAATCTTCAAATATTCAAGTGTAATATCAATCGACATCTTCTGATGCCTTGATCCTGATCCCCGTCCTTCTCTATATCCTTTCCTCAAACACCCCTCTTTACTCTTGCTCTCACTCTCTGTAACCCCTTGGGTGCTAGTGGCACACCCGACTTGCTTGGGGTGAAATGCTTAAAAAATGTTTCCTCTCTTCATTCAATTTAATCTGATTATTAAACCAGCCATTCTTCTAGATTATTCTACCTCTATCCCATAATGATTGTTCCATTGAATCTATGAAATTTGGCGCAAAAATGGAACAACCATTATGGGACAGAGATGGGAACTCCCTTCCTCCTACTTGCTTCCCTGATAGCTATAATCTTCAAATATTCAAGTGTAATGTCAATCGACATCTTCTGATGCCTTGATCCTGATCCCCGTCCTTCTCTATATCCTTTCCTCAAACACCCCTCTTTACTCTTGCTCTCACTCTCTGTAACCCCTTGCGTGCTAGTGGCACACCCGACTTGCTTGGGGTGAAATGCTTAAAAAATGTTTCCTCTCTTCATTCAATTTAATCTGATTATTAAACCAGCCATTCTTCTAGATTATTCTACCTCTATCCCATAATGATTGTTCCATTGAGTCTATGAAATTTGGCGCAAAAATGGAACAACCATTATGGGACAGAGATGGGAACTCCCTTCCTCCTACTTGCTTCCCTGATAGCTATAATCTTCAAATATTCAAGTGTAATGTCAATCGACATCTTCTGATGCCTTGATCCTGATCCCCGTCCTTCTCTATATCCTTTCCTCAAACACCCCTCTTTACTCTTGCTCTCACTCTCTGTAACCCCTTGTGTGCTAGTGGCACACCCGACTTGCTTGGGGTGAAATGCTTAAAAAATGTTTCCTCTCTTCATTCAATTTAATCTGATTATTAAACCAGCCATTCTTCTAGATTATTCTACCTCTGTCCCATAATGATTGTTCCATTGAGCCTATGAAATTTGGCGCAAAAATGGAACAACCATTATGGGACAGAGATGGGAACTCCCTTCCTCCTACTTGCTTCCCTGATAGCTATAATCTTCAAATATTCAAGTGTAATGTCAATCGACATCTTCTGATGCCTTGATCCTGATCCCCGTCCTTCTCTATATCCTTTCCTCAAACACCCCTCTTTACTCTTGCTCTCACTCTCTGTAACCCCTTGCGTGCTAGTGGCACACCCGACTTGCTTGGGGTGAAATGCTTAAAAAATGTTTCCTCTCTTCATTCAATTTAATCTGATTATTAAACCAGCCATTCTTCTAGATTATTCTACCTCTATCCCATAATGATTGTTCCATTGAGTCTATGAAATTTGGCGCAAAAATGGAACAATCATTATGGGACAGAGATGGGAACTCCCTTCCTCCTACTTGCTTCCCTGATAGCTATAATCTTCAAATATTCAAGTGTAATGTCAATCGACATCTTCTGATGCCTTGATCCTGATCCCCGTCCTTCTCTATATCCTTTCCTCAAACACCCCTCTTTACTCTTGCTCTCACTCTCTGTAACCCCTTGCGTGCTAGTGGCACACCCGACTTGTTTGGGGTGAAATGCTTAAAAAATGTTTCCTCTCTTCATTCAATTTAATCTGATTATTAAACCAGCCATTCTTCTAGATTATTCTACCTCTATCCCATAATGATTGTTCCATTGAGTCTATGAAATTTGGCGCAAAAATGGAACAACCATTATGGGACAGAGATGGGAACTCCCTTCCTCCTACTTGCTTCCCTGATAGCTATAATCTTCAAATATTCAAGTGTAATGTCAATCGACATCTTCTGATGCCTTGATCCTGATCCCCGTCCTTCTCTATATCCTTTCCTCAAACACCCCTCTTTACTCTTGCTCTCACTCTCTGTAACCCCTTGCGTGCTAGTGGCACACCCGACTTGTTTGGGGTGAAATGCTTAAAAAATGTTTCCTCTCTTCATTCAATTTAATCTGATTATTAAACCAGCCATTCTTCTAGATTATTCTACCTCTATCCCATAATGATTGTTCCATTGAGTCTATGAAATTTGGCGCAAAAATGGAACAACCATTATGGGACAGAGATGGGAACTCCCTTCCTCCTACTTGCTTCCCTGATAGCTATAATCTTCAAATATTCAAGTGTAATGTCAATCGACATCTTCTGATGCCTTGATCCTGATCCCCGTCCTTCTCTATATCCTTTCCTCAAACACCCCTCTTTACTCTTGCTCTCACTCTCTGTAACCCCTTGTGTGCTAGTGGCACACCCGACTTGCTTGGGGTGAAATGCTTAAAAAATGTTTCCTCTCTTCATTCAATTTAATCTGATTATTAAACCAGCCATTCTTCTAGATTATTCTACCTCTGTCCCATAATGATTGTTCCATTGAGCCTATGAAATTTGGCGCAAAAATGGAACAACCATTATGGGACAGAGATGGGAACTCCCTTCCTCCTACTTGCTTCCCTGATAGCTATAATCTTCAAATATTCAAGTGTAATGTCAATCGACATCTTCTGATGCCTTGATCCTGATCCCCGTCCTTCTCTATATCCTTTCCTCAAACACCCCTCTTTACTCTTGCTCTCACTCTCTGTAACCCCTTGCGTGCTAGTGGCACACCCGACTTGCTTGGGGTGAAATGCTTAAAAAATGTTTCCTCTCTTCATTCAATTTAATCTGATTATTAAACCAGCCATTCTTCTAGATTATTCTACCTCTATCCCATAATGATTGTTCCATTGAGTCTATGAAATTTGGCGCAAAAATGGAACAATCATTATGGGACAGAGATGGGAACTCCCTTCCTCCTACTTGCTTCCCTGATAGCTATAATCTTCAAATATTCAAGTGTAATGTCAATCGACATCTTCTGATGCCTTGATCCTGATCCCCGTCCTTCTCTATATCCTTTCCTCAAACACCCCTCTTTACTCTTGCTCTCACTCTCTGTAACCCCTTGCGTGCTAGTGGCACACCCGACTTGTTTGGGGTGAAATGCTTAAAAAATGTTTCCTCTCTTCATTCAATTTAATCTGATTATTAAACCAGCCATTCTTCTAGATTATTCTACCTCTATCCCATAATGATTGTTCCATTGAGTCTATGAAATTTGGCGCAAAAATGGAACAACCATTATGGGACAGAGATGGGAACTCCCTTCCTCCTACTTGCTTCCCTGATAGCTATAATCTTCAAATATTCAAGTGTAATGTCAATCGACATCTTCTGATGCCTTGATCCTGATCCCCGTCCTTCTCTATATCCTTTCCTCAAACACCCCTCTTTACTCTTGCTCTCACTCTCTGTAACCCCTTGCGTGCTAGTGGCACACCCGACTTGTTTGGGGTGAAATGCTTAAAAAATGTTTCCTCTCTTCATTCAATTTAATCTGATTATTAAACCAGCCATTCTTCTAGATTATTCTACCTCTATCCCATAATGATTGTTCCATTGAGTCTATGAAATTTGGCGCAAAAATGGAACAACCATTATGGGACAGAGATGGGAACTCCCTTCCTCCTACTTGCTTCCCTGATAGCTATAATCTTCAAATATTCAAGTGTAATGTCAATCGACATCTTCTGATACCTTGATCCTGATCCCCGTCCTTCTCTATATCCTTTCCTCAAACACCCCTCTTTACTCTTGCTCTCACTCTCTGTAACCCCTTGTGTGCTAGTGGCACACCCGACTTGTTTGGGGTGAAATGCTTAAAAAATGTTTCCTCTCTTCATTCAATTTAATCTGATTATTAAACCAGCCATTCTTCTAGATTATTCTACCTCTATCCCATAATGATTGTTCCATTGAGTCTATGAAATTTGGCGTAAAAATGGAACAACCATTATGGGACAGAGATGGGAACTCCCTTCCTCCTACTTGCTTCCCTGATAGCTATAATCTTCAAATATTCAAGTGTAATGTCAATCGACATCTTCTGATGCCTTGATCCTGATCCCCGTCCTTCTCTATATCCTTTCCTCAAACACCCCTCTTTACTCTTGCTCTCACTCTCTGTAACCCCTTGCGTGCTAGTGACACACCCGACTTGTTTGGGGTGAAATGCTTAAAAAATGTTTCCTCTCTTCATTCAATTTAATCTGATTATTAAACCAGCCATTCTTCTAGATTATTCTACCTCTATCCCATAATGATTGTTCCATTGAGTCTATGAAATTTGTGCAAAAATGGAACAATCATTATGGGACAGAGATGGGAACTCCCTTCCTCCTACTTGCTTCCCTGATAGCTATAATCTTCAAATATTCAAGTGTAATGTCAATCGACATCTTCTGATGCCTTGATCCTGATCCCCGTCCTTCTCTATATCCTTTCCTCAAACACCCCTCTTTACTCTTGCTCTCACTCTCTGTAACCCCTTGCGTGCTAGTGGCACACCCGACTTGCTTGGGGTGAAATGCTTAAAAAATGTTTCCTCTCTTCATTCAATTTAATCTGATTATTAAACCAGCCATTCTTCTATATTATTCTACCTCTGTCCCATAATGATTGTTCCATTGAGTCTATGAAATTTGTGCAAAAATGGAACAATCATTATGGGACAGAGATGGGAACTCCCTTCCTCCTACTTGCTTCCCTGATAGCTATAATCTTCAAATATTCAAGTGTAGTATCAATCGACATCTTCTGATGCCTTGATCCTGATCCCCGTCCTTCTCTATATCCTTTCCTCAAACACCCCTCTTTACTCTTGCTCTCACTCTCTGTAACCCCTTGGGTGCTAGTGGCACACCCGACTTGCTTGGGGTGAAATGCTTAAAAAATTTTTCCTCTCTTCATTCAATTTAATCTGATTATTAAACCAGCCATTCTTCTAGATTATTCTACCTCTATCCCATAATGATTGTTCCATTGAATCTATGAAATTTGGCGCAAAAATGGAACAACCATTATGGGACAGAGATGGGAACTCCCTTCCTCCTACTTGCTTCCCTGATAGCTATAATCTTCAAATATTCAAGTGTAATATCAATCGACATCTTCTGATGCCTTGATCCTGATCCCCGTCCTTCTCTATATCCTTTCCTCAAACACCCCTCTTTACTCTTGCTCTCACTCTCTGTAACCCCTTGCGTGCTAGTGGCACACCCGACTTGCTTGGGGTGAAATGCTTAAAAAATGTTTCCTCTCTTCATTCAATTTAATCTGATTATTAAACCAGCCATTCTTCTAGATTATTCTACCTCTATCCCATAATGATTGTTCCATTGAGTCTATGAAATTTGGCGCAAAAATGGAACAACCATTATGGGACAGAGATGGGAACTCCCTTCCTCCTACTTGCTTCCGTGATAGCTATAATCTTCAAATATTCAAGTGTAATATCAATCAACATCTTCTGATGCCTTGATCCTGATCCCCGTCCTTCTCTATATCCTTTCCTCAAACACCCCTCTTTACTCTTGCTCTCACTCTCTGTAACCCCTTGGGTGCTAGTGGCACACCCGACTTGCTTGGGGTGAAATGCTTAAAAAATGTTTCCTCTCTTCATTCAATTTAATCTGATTATTAAACCAGCCATTCTTCTAGATTATTCTACCTCTATCCCATAATGATTGTTCCATTGAGTCTATGAAATTTGGCGCAAAAATGGAACAACCATTATGGGACAGAGATGGGAACTCCCTTCCTCCTACTTGCTTCCCTGATAGCTATAATCTTCAAATATTCAAGTGTAATGTCAATCGACATCTTCTGATGCCTTGATCCTGATCCCCGTCCTTCTCTATATCCTTTCCTCAAAAACCCCTCTTTACTCTTGCTCTCACTCTCTGTAACCCCTTGCGTGCTAGTGGCACACCCGACTTGCTTGGGGTGAAATGCTTAAAAAATGTTTCCTCTCTTCATTCAATTTAATCTGATTATTAAACCAGCCATTCTTCTAGATTATTCTACCTCTATCCCATAATGATTGTTCCATTGAGTCTATGAAATTTGTGCAAAAATGGAACAATCATTATGGGACAGAGATGGGAACTCCCTTCCTCCTACTTGCTTCCCTGATAGCTATAATCTTCAAATATTCAAGTGTAATGTCAATCGACATCTTCTGATGCCTTGATCCTGATCCCTGTCCTTCTCTATATCCTTTCCTCAAACACCCCTCTTTACTCTTGCTCTCACTCTCTGTAACCCCTTGGGTGCTAGTGGCACACCCGACTTGCTTGGGGTGAAATGCTTAAAAAATGTTTCCTCTCTTCATTCAATTTAATCTGATTATTAAACCAGCCATTCTTCTAGATTATTCTACCTGTATCCCATAATGATTGTTCCATTGAGTCTATGAAATTTGGCGCAAAAATGGAACAACCATTATGGGACAGAGATGGGAACTCCCTTCCTCCTACTTGCTTCCCTGATAGCTATAATCTTCAAATATTCAAGTGTAATGTCAATCGACATCTTCTGATGCCTTGATCCTGATCCCCGTCCTTCTCTATATCCTTTCCTCAAACACCCCTCTTTACTCTTGCTCTCACTCTCTGTAACCCCTTGGGTGCTAGTGGCACACCCGACTTGCTTGGGGTGAAATGCTTAAAAAATGTTTCCTCTCTTCATTCAATTTAATCTGATTATTAAACCAGCCATTCTTCTAGATTATTCTACCTGTATCCCATAATGATTGTTCCATTGAGTCTATGAAATTTGGCGCAAAAATGGAACAACCATTATGGGACAGAGATGGGAACTCCCTTCCTCCTACTTGCTTCCCTGATAGCTATAATCTTCAAATATTCAAGTGTAATGTCAATCGACATCTTCTGATGCCTTGATCCTGATCCCCGTCCTTCTCTATATCCTTTCCTCAAACACCCCTCTTTACTCTTGCTCTCACTCTCTGTAACCCCTTGGGTGCTAGTGGCACACCCGACTTGCTTGGGGTGAAATGCTTAAAAAATGTTTCCTCTGTTCATTCAATTTAATCTGATTATTAAACCAGCCATTCTTCTAGATTATTCTACCTCTATCCCATAATGATTGTTCCATTGAGTCTATGAAATTTGGCGCAAAAATGGAACAACCATTATGGGACAGAGATGGGAACTCCCTTCCTCCTACTTGCTTCCCTGATAGCTATAATCTTCAAATATTCAAGTGTAATATCAATCGACATCTTCTGATGCCTTGATCCTGATCCCCGTCCTTCTCTATATCCTTTCCTCAAACACCCCTCTTTACTCTTGCTCTCACTCTCTGTAACCCCTTGCGTGCTAGTGGCACACCCGACTTGCTTGGGGTGAAATGCTTAAAAAATGTTTCCTCTCTTCATTCAATTTAATCTGATTATTAAACCAGCCATTCTTCTAGATTATTCTACCTCTATCCCATAATGATTGTTCCATTGAGTCTATGAAATTTGGCGCAAAAATGGAACAACCATTATGGGACAGAGATGGGAACTCCCTTCCTCCTACTTGCTTCCCTGATAGTTATAATCTTCAAATATTCAAGTGTAATGTCAATCGACATCTTCTGATGCCTTGATCCTGATCCCCGTCCTTCTCTATATCCTTTCCTCAAACACCCCTCTTTACTCTTGCTCTCACTCTCTGTAACCCCTTGCGTGCTAGTGGCACACCCGACTTGCTTGGGGTGAAATGCTTAAAAAATGTTTCCTCTCTTCATTCAATTTAATCTGATTATTAAACCAGCCATTCTTCTAGATTATTCTACCTCTGTCCCATAATGATTGTTCCATTGAGCCTATGAAATTTGGCGCAAAAATGGAACAACCATTATGGGACAGAGATGGGAACTCCCTTCCTCCTACTTGCTTCCCTGATAGCTATAATCTTCAAATATTCAAGTGTAATGTCAATCGACATCTTCTGATGCCTTGATCCTGATCCCCGTCCTTCTCTATATCCTTTCCTCAAACACCCCTCTTTACTCTTGCTCTCACTCTCTGTAACCCCTTGCGTGCTAGTGGCACACCCGACTTGCTTGGGGTGAAATGCTTAAAAAATGTTTCCTCTCTTCATTCAATTTAATCTGATTATTAAACCAGCCATTCTTCTATATTATTCTACCTCTGTCCCATAATGATTGTTCCATTGAGTCTATGAAATTTGTGCAAAAATGGAACAATCATTATGGGACAGAGATGGGAACTCCCTTCCTCCTACTTGCTTCCCTGATAGCTATAATCTTCAAATATTCAAGTGTAATATCAATCGACATCTTCTGATGCCTTGATCCTGATCCCCGTCCTTCTCTATATCCTTTCCTCAAACACCCCACTTTACTCTTGCTCTCACTCTCTGTAACCCCTTGGGTGCTAGTGGCACACCCGACTTGCTTGGGGTGAAATGCTTAAAAAATTTTTCCTCTCTTCATTCAATTTAATCTGATTATTAAACCAGCCATTCTTCTAGATTATTCTACCTCTATCCCATAATGATTGTTCCATTGAATCTATGAAATTTGGCGCAAAAATGGAACAACCATTATGGGACAGAGATGGGAACTCCCTTCCTCCTACTTGCTTCCCTGATAGCTATAATCTTCAAATATTCAAGTGTAATGTCAATCGACATCTTCTGATGCCTTGATCCTGATCCCCGTCCTTCTCTATATCCTTTCCTCAAACACCCCTCTTTACTCTTGCTCTCACTCTCTGTAACCCCTTGCGTGCTAGTGGCACACCCGACTTGCTTGGGGTGAAATGCTTAAAAAATGTTTCCTCTCTTCATTCAATTTAATCTGATTATTAAACCAGCCATTCTTCTAGATTATTCTACCTCTATCCCATAATGATTGTTCCATTGAGTCTATGAAATTTGGCGCAAAAATGGAACAACCATTATGGGACAGAGATGGGAACTCCCTTCCTCCTACTTGCTTCCGTGATAGCTATAATCTTCAAATATTCAAGTGTAATATCAATCGACATCTTCTGATGCCTTGATCCTGATCCCCGTCCTTCTCTATATCCTTTCCTCAAACACCCCTCTTTACTCTTGCTCTCACTCTCTGTAACCCCTTGGGTGCTAGTGGCACACCCGACTTGCTTGGGGTGAAATGCTTAAAAAATGTTTCCTCTCTTCATTCAATTTAATCTGATTATTAAACCAGCCATTCTTCTAGATTATTCTACCTCTATCCCATAATGATTGTTCCATTGAGTCTATGAAATTTGGCGCAAAAATGGAACAACCATTATGGGACAGAGATGGGAACTCCCTTCCTCCTACTTGCTTCCCTGATAGCTATAATCTTCAAATATTCAAGTGTAATGTCAATCGACATCTTCTGATGCCTTGATCCTGATCCCCGTCCTTCTCTATATCCTTTCCTCAAAAACCCCTCTTTACTCTTGCTCTCACTCTCTGTAACCCCTTGCGTGCTAGTGGCACACCCGACTTGCTTGGGGTGAAATGCTTAAAAAATGTTTCCTCTCTTCATTCAATTTAATCTGATTATTAAACCAGCCATTCTTCTAGATTATTCTACCTCTATCCCATAATGATTGTTCCATTGAGTCTATGAAATTTGTGCAAAAATGGAACAATCATTATGGGACAGAGATGGGAACTCCCTTCCTCCTACTTGCTTCCCTGATAGCTATAATCTTCAAATATTCAAGTGTAATGTCAATCGACATCTTCTGATGCCTTGATCCTGATCCCTGTCCTTCTCTATATCCTTTCCTCAAACACCCCTCTTTACTCTTGCTCTCACTCTCTGTAACCCCTTGGGTGCTAGTGGCACACCCGACTTGCTTGGGGTGAAATGCTTAAAAAATGTTTCCTCTCTTCATTCAATTTAATCTGATTATTAAACCAGCCATTCTTCTAGATTATTCTACCTGTATCCCATAATGATTGTTCCATTGAGTCTATGAAATTTGGCGCAAAAATGGAACAACCATTATGGGGCAGAGATGGGAACTCCCTTCCTCCTACTTGCTTCCCTGATAGCTATAATCTTCAAATATTCAAGTGTAATGTCAATCGACATCTTCTGATGCCTTGATCCTGATCCCCGTCCTTCTCTATATCCTTTCCTCAAACACCCCTCTTTACTCTTGCTCTCACTCTCTGTAACCCCTTGGGTGCTAGTGGCACACCCGACTTGCTTGGGGTGAAATGCTTAAAAAATGTTTCCTCTCTTCATTCAATTTAATCTGATTATTAAACCAGCCATTCTTCTAGATTATTCTACCTGTATCCCATAATGATTGTTCCATTGAGTCTATGAAATTTGGCGCAAAAATGGAACAACCATTATGGGACAGAGATGGGAACTCCCTTCCTCCTACTTGCTTCCCTGATAGCTATAATCTTCAAATATTCAAGTGTAATGTCAATCGACATCTTCTGATGCCTTGATCCTGATCCCCGTCCTTCTCTATATCCTTTCCTCAAACACCCCTCTTTACTCTTGCTCTCACTCTCTGTAACCCCTTGGGTGCTAGTGGCACACCCGACTTGCTTGGGGTGAAATGCTTAAAAAATGTTTCCTCTCTTCATTCAATTTAATCTGATTATTAAACCAGCCATTCTTCTAGATTATTCTACCTCTATCCCATAATGATTGTTCCATTGAGTCTATGAAATTTGGCGCAAAAATGGAACAACCATTATGGGACAGAGATGGGAACTCCCTTCCTCCTACTTGCTTCCCTGATAGTTATAATCTTCAAATATTCAAGTGTAATGTCAATCGACATCTTCTGATGCCTTGATCCTGATCCCCGTCCTTCTCTATATCCTTTCCTCAAACACCCCTCTTTACTCTTGCTCTCACTCTCTGTAACCCCTTGCGTGCTAGTGGCACACCCGACTTGCTTGGGGTGAAATGCTTAAAAAATGTTTCCTCTCTTCATTCAATTTAATCTGATTATTAAACCAGCCATTCTTCTAGATTATTCTACCTCTATCCCATAATGATTGTTCCATTGAGTCTATGAAATTTGGCGCAAAAATGGAACAACCATTATGGGACAGAGATGGGAACTCCCTTCCTCCTACTTGCTTCCCTGATAGCTATAATCTTCAAATATTCAAGTGTAATATCAATCGACATCTTCTGATGCCTTGATCCTGATCCCCGTCCTTCTCTATATCCTTTCCTCAAACACCCCTCTTTACTCTTGCTCTCACTCTCTGTAACCCCTTGGGTGCTAGTGGCACACCCGACTTGCTTGGGGTGAAATGCTTAAAAAATGTTTCCTCTCTTCATTCAATTTAATCTGATTATTAAACCAGCCATTCTTCTAGATTATTCTACCTCTATCCCATAATGATTGTTCCATTGAGTCTATGAAATTTGGCGCAAAAATGGAACAACCATTATGGGACAGAGATGGGAACTCCCTTCCTCCTACTTGCTTCCCTGATAGCTATAATCTTCAAATATTCAAGTGTAATGTCAATCGACATCTTCTGATGCCTTGATCCTGATCCCCGTCCTTCTCTATATCCTTTCCTCAAACACCCCTCTTTACTCTTGCTCTCACTCTCTGTAACCCCTTGGGTGCTAGTGGCACACCCGACTTGCTTGGGGTGAAATGCTTAAAAAATGTTTCCTCTCTTCATTCAATTTAATCTGATTATTAAACCAGCCATTCTTCTAGATTATTCTACCTGTATCCCATAATGATTGTTCCATTGAGTCTATGAAATTTGGCGCAAAAATGGAACAACCATTATGGGACAGAGATGGGAACTCCCTTCCTCCTACTTGCTTCCCTGATAGCTATAATCTTCAAATATTCAAGTGTAATGTCAATCGACATCTGCTGATGCCTTCATCCTGATCCCCGTCCTTCTCTATATCCTTTCCTCAAACACCCCTCTTTACTCTTGCTCTCACTCTCTGTAACCCCTTGGGTGCTAGTGGCACACCCGACTTGCTTGGGGTGAAATGCTTAAAAAATGTTTCCTCTCTTCATTCAATTTAATCTGATTATTAAACCAGCCATTCTTCTAGATTATTCTACCTGTATCCCATAATGATTGTTCCATTGAGTCTATGAAATTTGGCGCAAAAATGGAACAACCATTATGGGACAGAGATGGGAACTCCCTTCCTCCTACTTGCTTCCCTGATAGCTATAATCTTCAAATATTCAAGTGTAATGTCAATCGACATCTTCTGATGCCTTGATCCTGATCCCCGTCCTTCTCTATATCCTTTCCTCAAACACCCCTCTTTACTCTTGCTCTCACTTTCTGTAACCCCTTGGGTGCTAGTGGCACACCCGACTTGCTTGGGGTGAAATGCTTAAAAAATGTTTCCTCTCTTCATTCAATTTAATCTGATTATTAAACCAGCCATTCTTCTAGATTATTCTACCTCTATCCCATAATGATTGTTCCATTGAGTCTATGAAATTTGGCGCAAAAATGGAACAACCATTATGGGACAGAGATGGGAACTCCCTTCCTCCTACTTGCTTCCCTGATAGTTATAATCTTCAAATATTCAAGTGTAATGTCAATCGACATCTTCTGATGCCTTGATCCTGATCCCCGTCCTTCTCTATATCCTTTCCTCAAACACCCCTCTTTACTCTTGCTCTCACTCTCTGTAACCCCTTGCGTGCTAGTGGCACACCCGACTTGCTTGGGGTGAAATGCTTAAAAAATGTTTCCTCTCTTCATTCAATTTAATCTGATTATTAAACCAGCCATTCTTCTAGATTATTCTACCTCTATCCCATAATGATTGTTCCATTGAGTCTATGAAATTTGGCGCAAAAATGGAACAACCATTATGGGACAGAGATGGGAACTCCCTTCCTCCTACTTGCTTCCCTGATAGCTCTAATCTTCAAATATTCAAGTGTAATGTCAATCGACATCTTCTGATGCCTTGATCCTGATCCCCGTCCTTCTCTATATCCTTTCCTCAAACACCCCTCTTTACTCTTGCTCTCACTCTCTGTAACCCCTTGCGTGCTAGTGGCACACCCGACTTGCTTGGGGTGAAATGCTTAAAAAATGTTTCCTCTCTTCATTCAATTTAATCTGATTATTAAACCAGCCATTCTTCTAGATTATTCTACCTCTCTCCCATAATGATTGTTCCATTGAGTCTATGAAATTTGGCGCAAAAATGGAACAACCATTATGGGACAGAGATGGGAACTCCCTTCCTCCTACTTGCTTCCCTGATAGCTCTAATCTTCAAATATTCAAGTGTAATGTCAATCGACATCTTCTGATGCCTTGATCCTGATCCCCGTCCTTCTCTATATCCATTCCTCAAACACCCCTCTTTACTCTTGCTCTCACTCTCTGTAACCCCTTGCGTGCTAGTGGCACACCCGACTTGCTTGGGGTGAAATGCTTAAAAAATGTTTCCTCTCTTCATTCAATTTAATCTGATTATTAAACCAGCCATTCTTCTAGATTATTCTACCTCTATCCCATAATGATTGTTCCATTGAGTCTATGAAATTTGGCGCAAAAATGGAACAACCATTATGGGACAGAGATGGGAAGTCCCTTCCTCCTACTTGCTTCCCTGATAGCTATAATCTTCAAATATTCAAGTGTAATATCAATCGACATCTTCTGATGCCTTGATCCTGATCCCCGTCCTTCTCTATATCCTTTCCTCAAACACCCCTCTTTACTCTTGCTCTCACTCTCTGTAACCCCTTGCGTGCTAGTGGCACACCCGACTTGCTTGGGGTGAAATGCTTAAAAAATGTTTCCTCTCTTCATTCAATTTAATCTGATTATTAAACCAGCCATTCTTCTAGATTATTCTACCTCTATCCCATAATGATTGTTCCATTGAGTCTATGAAATTTGGCGCAAAAATGGAACAACCATTATGGGACAGAGATGGGAACTCCCTTCCTCCTACTTGCTTCCCTGATAGCTATAATCTTCAAATATTCAAGTGTAATATCAATCGACATCTTCTGATGCCTTGATCCTGATCCGCGTCCTTCTCTATATCCTTTCCTCAAACACCCCTCTTTACTCTTGCTCTCACTCTCTGTAACCCCTTGCGTGCTAGTGGCACACCCGACTTGCTTGGGGTGAAATGCTTAAAAAATGTTTCCTCTCTTCATTCAATTTAATCTGATTATTAAACCAGCCATTCTTCTAGATTATTCTACCTCTATCCCATAATGATTGTTCCATTGAGTCTATGAAATTTGGCGCAAAAATGGAACAACCATTATGGGACAGAGATGGGAACTCCCTTCCTCCTACTTGCTTCCCTGATAGTTATAATCTTCAAGTATTCAAGTGTAATGTCAATCGACATCTTCTGATGCCTTGATCCTGATCCCCGTCCTTCTCTATATCCTTTCCTCAAACACCCCTCTTTACTCTTGCTCTCACTCTCTGTAACCCCTTGCGTGCTAGTGGCACACCCGACTTGCTTGGGGTGAAATGCTTAAAAAATGTTTCCTCTCTTCATTCAATTTAATCTGATTATTAAACCAGCCATTCTTCTAGATTATTCTACCTCTATCCCATAATGATTGTTCCATTGAGTCTATGAAATTTGGCGCAAAAATGGAACAACCATTATGGGACAGAGATGGGAACTCCCTTCCTCCTACTTGCTTCCCTGATAGCTCTAATCTTCAAATATTCAAGTGTAATGTCAATCGACATCTTCTGATGCCTTGATCCTGATCCCCGTCCTTCTCTATATCCTTTCCTCAAACACCCCTCTTTACTCTTGCTCTCACTCTCTGTAACCCCTTGCGTGCTAGTGGCACACCCGACTTGCTTGGGGTGAAATGCTTAAAAAATGTTTCCTCTCTTCATTCAATTTAATCTGATTATTAAACCAGCCATTCTTCTAGATTATTCTACCTCTGTCCCATAATGATTGTTCCATTGAGTCTATGAAATTTGGCGCAAAAATGGAACAACCATTATGGGACAGAGATGGGAACTCCCTTCCTCCTACTTGCTTCCCTGATAGCTATAATCTTCAAATATTCAAGTGTAATATCAATCGACATCTTCTGATGCCTTGATCCTGATCCCCGTCCTTCTCTATATCCTTTCCTCAAACACCCCTCTTTACTCTTGCTCTCACTCTCTGTAACCCCTTGCGTGCTAGTGGCACACCCGACTTGCTTGGGGTGAAATGCTTAAAAAATGTTTCCTCTCTTCATTCAATTTAATCTGATTATTAAACCAGCCATTCTTCTAGATTATTCTACCTCTATCCCATAATGATTGTTCCATTGAGTCTATGAAATTTGGCGCAAAAATGGAACAACCATTATGGGACAGAGATGGGAACTCCCTTCCTCCTACTTGCTTCCCTGATAGCTATAATCTTCAAATATTCAAGTGTAATGTCAATCGACATCTTCTGATGCCTTGATCCTGATCCCCGTCCTTCTCTATATCCTTTCATCAAACACCCCTCTTTACTCTTGCTCTCACTCTCTGTAACCCCTTGCGTGCTAGTGGCACACCCGACTTGCTTGGGGTGAAATGCTTAAAAAATGTTTCCTCTCTTCATTCAATTTAATCTGATTATTAAACCAGCCATTCTTCTAGATTATTCTACCTCTATCCCATAATGATTGTTCCATTGAGTCTATGAAATTTGGCGCAAAAATGGAACAACCATTATGGGACAGAGATGGGAACTCCCTTCCTCCTACTTGCTTCCCTGATAGCTATAATCTTCAAATATTCAAGTGTAATATCAATCGACATCTTCTGATGCCTTGATCCTGATCCCCATCCTTCTCTATATCCTTTCCTCAAACACCCCTCTTTACTCTTGCTCTCACTCTCTGTAACCCCTTGCGTGCTAGTGGCACACCCGACTTGCTTGGGGTGAAATGCTTAAAAAATGTTTCCTCTCTTCATTCAATTTAATCTGATTATTAAACCAGCCATTCTTCTAGATTATTCTACCTCTATCCCATAATGATTGTTCCATTGAGTCTATGAAATTTGGCGCAAAAATGGAACAACCATTATGGGACAGAGATGGGAACTCCCTTCTCCTACTTGCTTCCCTGATAGTTATAATCTTCAAATATTCAAGTGTAATGTCAATCGACATCTTCTGATGCCTTGATCCTGATCCCCGTCCTTCTCTATATCCTTTCCTCACACACCCCTCTTTACTCTTGCTCTCACTCTCTGTAACCCCTTGCGTGCTAGTGGCACACCCGACTTGCTTGGGGTGAAATGCTTAAAAAATGTTTCCTCTCTTCATTCAATTTAATCTGATTATTAAACCAGCCATTCTTCTAGATTATTCTACCTCTATCCCATAATGATTGTTCCATTGAGTCTATGAAATTTGGCGCAAAAATGGAACAACCATTATGGGACAGAGATGGGAACTCCCTTCCTCCTACTTGCTTCCCTGATAGCTCTAATCTTCAAATATTCAAGTGTAATGTCAATCGACATCTTCTGATGCCTTGATCCTGATCCCCGTCCTTCTCTATATCCTTTCCTCAAACACCCCTCTTTACTCTTGCTCTCACTCTCTGTAACCCCTTGCGTGCTAGTGGCACACCCGACTTGCTTGGGATGAAATGCTTAAAAAATGTTTCCTCTCTTCATTCAATTTAATCTGATTATTAAACCAGCCATTCTTCTAGATTATTCTACCTCTGTCCCATAATGATTGTTCCATTGAGTCTATGAAATTTGGCGCAAAAATGGAACAACCATTATGGGACAGAGATGGGAACTCCCTTCCTCCTACTTGCTTCCCTGATAGCTCTAATCTTCAAATATTCAAGTGTAATGTCAATCGACATCTTCTGATGCCTTGATCCTGATCCCCGTCCTTCTCTATATCCTTTCCTCAAACACCCCTCTTTACTCTTGCTCTCCCTCTCTGTAAGCCCTTGGGTGCTAGTGGCACACCCGACTTGCTTGGGGTGAAATGCTTAAAAAATGTTTCCTCTCTTCATTCAATTTAATCTGATTATTAAACCAGCCATTCTTCTAGATTATTCTACCTCTATCCCATAATGATTGTTCCATTGAGTCTATGAAATTTGGCGCAAAAATGGAACAACCATTATGGGACAGAGATGGGAACTCCCTTCCTCCTACTTGCTTCCCTGATAGCTATAATCTTCAAATATTCAAGTGTAATATCTATCGACATCTTCTGATGCCTTGATCCTGATCCCCGTCCTTCTCTATATCCTTTCCTCAAACACCCCTCTTTACTCTTGCTCTCACTCTCTGTAACCCCTTGCATGCTAGTGGCACACCCGACTTGCTTGGGGTGAAATGCTTAAAAAATGTTTCCTCTCTTCATTCAATTTAATCTGATTATTAAACCAGCCATTCTTCTAGATTATTCTACCTCTATCCCATAATGATTGTTCCATTGAGTCTATGAAATTTGGCGCAAAAATGGAACAATCATTATGGGACAGAGATGGGAACTCCCTTCCTCCTACTTGCTTCCCTGATAGCTATAATCTTCAAATATTCAAGTGTAATGTCAATCGACATCTTCTGATGCCTTGATCCTGATCCCCGTCCTTCTCTATATCCTTTCCTCAAACACCCCTCTTTACTCTTGCTCTCACTCTCTGTAACCCCTTGCGTGCTAGTGGCACACCCGACTTGCTTGGGGTGAAATGCTTAAAAAATGTTTCCTCTCTTCATTCAATTTAATCTGATTATTAAACCAGCCATTCTTCTAGATTATTCTACCTCTATCCCATAATGATTGTTCCATTGAGTCTATGAAATTTGGCGCAAAAATGGAACAACCATTATGGGACAGAGATGGGAACTCCCTTCCTCCTACTTGCTTCCCTGATAGCTATAATCTTCAAATATTCAAGTGTAATGTCAATCGACATCTTCTGATGCCTTGATCCTGATCCCCGTCCTTCTCTATATCCTTTCCTCAAACACCCCTCTTTACTCTTGCTCTCACTCTCTGTAACCCCTTGCGTGCTAGTGGCACACCCGACTTGCTTGGGGTGAAATGCTTAAAAAATGTTTCCTCTCTTCATTCAATTTAATCTGATTATTAAACCAGCCATTCTTCTAGATTATTCTACCTCTATCCCATAATGATTGTTCCATTGAGTCTATGAAATTTGGCGCAAAAATGGAACAACCATTATGGGACAGAGATGGGAACTCCCTTCCTCCTACTTGCTTCCCTGATAGCTATAATCTTCAAATATTCAAGTGTAATATCAATCGACATCTTCTGATGCCTTGATCCTGATCCCCGTCCTTCTCTATATCCTTTCCTCAAACACCCCTCTTTACTCTTGCTCTCACTCTCTGTAACCCCTTGCGTGCTAGTGGCACGCCCGACTTGCTTGGGGTGAAATGCTTAAAAAATGTTTCCTCTCTTCATTCAATTTAATCTGATTATTAAACCAGCCATTCTTCTAGATTATTCTACCTCTGTCCCATAATGATTGTTCCATTGAGTCTATGAAATTTGGCGCAAAAATGGAACAACCATTATGGGACAGAGATGGGAACTCCCTTCCTCCTACTTGCTTCCCTGATAGCTATAATCTTCAAATATTCAAGTGTAATATCAATCGACATCTTCTGATGCCATGATCCTGATCCCCGTCCTTCTCTATATCCTTTCCTCAAACACCCCTCTTTACTCTTGCTCTCCCTCTCTGTAAGCCCTTGGGTGCTAGTGGCACACCCGACTTGTTTGGGGTGAAATGCTTAAAAAATGTTTCCTCTCTTCATTCAATTTAATCTGATTATTAAACCAGCCATTCTTCTAGATTATTCTACCTCTATCCCATAATGATTGTTCCATTGAGTCTATGAAATTTGTGCAAAAATGGAACAACCATTATGGGACAGAGATGGGAACTCCCTTCCTCCTACTTGCTTCCCTGATAGCTATAATCTTCAAATATTCAAGTGTAATGCCAATCGACATCTTCTGATGCCTTGATCCTGATCCCCGTCCTTCTCTATATCCTTTCCTCAAACACCCCTCTTTACTCTTGCTCTCACTCTCTGTCACCCCTTGGGTGCTAGTGGCACACCCGACTTGTTTGGGGTGAAATGCTTAAAAAATGTTTCCTCTCTTCATTCAATTTAATCTGATTATTAAACCAGCCATTCTTCTATATTATTCTACCTCTGTCCCATAATGATTGTTCCATTGAGTCTATGAAATTTGGCGCAAAAATGGAACAACCATTATGGGACAGAGATGGGAACTCCCTTCCTCCTACTTGCTTCCCTGATAGCTATAATCTTCAAATATTCAAGTGTAATGTCAATCGACATCTTCTGATGCCTTGATCCTGATCCCCGTCCTTCTCTATATCCTTTCCTCAAACACCCCTCTTTACTCTTGCTCTCACTCTCTGTAAGCCCTTGGGTGCTAGTGGCACACCCGACTTGTTTGGGGTGAAATGCTTAAAAAATGTTTCCTCTCTTCATTCAATTTAATCTGATTATTAAACCAGCCATTCTTCTATATTATTCTACCTCTGTCCCATAATGATTGTTCCATTGAGTCTATGAAATTTGGCGCAAAAATGGAACAAACATTATGGGACAGAGATGGGAACTCCCTTCCTCCTACTTGCTTCCCTGATAGCTATAATCTTCAAATATTCAAGTGTAATGTCAATCGACATCTTCTGATGCCTTGATCCTGATCCCCGTCCTTCTCTATATCCTTTCCTCAAACACCCCTCTTTACTCTTGCTCTCACTCTCTGTAAGCCCTTGGGTGCTAGTGGCACACCCGACTTGTTTGGGGTGAAATGCTTAAAAAATGTTTCCTCTCTTCATTCAATTTAATCTGATTATTAAACCAGCCATTCTTCTATATTATTCTACCTCTGTCCCATAATGATTGTTCCATTGAGTCTATGAAATTTGGCGCAAAAATGGAACAACCATTATGGGACAGAGATGGGAACTCCCTTCCTCCTACTTGCTTCCCTGATAGCTATAATCTTCAAATATTCAAGTGTAATGTCAATCGACATCTTCTGATGCCTTGATCCTGATCCCCGTCCTTCTCTATATCCTTTCCTCAAACACCCCTCTTTACTCTTGCTCTCACTCTCTGTAAGCCCTTGGGTGCTAGTGGCACACCCGACTTGTTTGGGGTGAAATGCTTAAAAAATGTTTCCTCTCTTCATTCAATTTAATCTGATTATTAAACCAGCCATTCTTCTATATTATTCTACCTCTGTCCCATAATGATTGTTCCATTGAGTCTATGAAATTTGGCGCAAAAATGGAACAACCATTATGGGACAGAGATGGGAACTCCCTTCCTCCTACTTGCTTCCCTGATAGCTATAATCTTCAAATATTCAAGTGTAATGTCAATCGACATCTTCTGATGCCTTGATCCTGATCCCCGTCCTTCTCTATATCCTTTCCTCAAACACCCCTCTTTACTCTTGCTCTCACTCTCTGTAACCCCTTGCGTGCTAGTGGCACACCCGACTTGTTTGGGGTGAAATGCTTAAAAAATGTTTCCTCTCTTCATTCAATTTAATCTGATTATTAAACCAGCCATTCTTCTATATTATTCTACCTCTGTCCCATAATGATTGTTCCATTGAGTCTATGAAATTTGGCGCAAAAATGGAACAAACATTATGGGACAGAGATGGGAACTCCCTTCCTCCTACTTGCTTCCCTGATAGCTATAATCTTCAAATATTCAAGTGTAATGTCAATCGACATCTTCTGATGCCTTGATCCTGATCCCCGTCCTTCTCTATATCCTTTCCTCAAACACCCCTCTTTACTCTTGCTCTCACTCTCTGTAACCCCTTGGGTGCTAGTGGCACACCCGACTTGTTTGGGGTGAAATGCTTAAAAAATGTTTCCTCTCTTCATTCAATTTAATCTGATTATTAAACCAGCCATTCTTCTATATTATTCTACCTCTGTCCCATAATGATTGTTCCATTGAGTCTATGAAATTTGGCGCAAAAATGGAACAACCATTATGGGACAGAGATGGGAACTCCCTTCCTCCTACTTGCTTCCCTGATAGCTATAATCTTCAAATATTCAAGTGTAATGTCAATCGACATCTTCTGATGCCTTGATCCTGATCCCTGTCCTTCTCTATATCCTTTCCTCAAACACCCCTCTTTACTCTTGCTCTCACTCTCTGTAACCCCTTGCGTGCTAGTGGCACACCCGACTTGTTTGGGGTGAAATGCTTAAAAAATGTTTCCTCTCTTCATTCAATTTAATCTGATTATTAAACCAGCCATTCTTCTATATTATTCTACCTCTGTCCCATAATGATTGTTCCATTGAGTCTATGAAATTTGGCGCAAAAATGGAACAACCATTATGGGACAGAGATGGGAACTCCCTTCCTCCTACTTGCTTCCCTGATAGCTATAATCTTCAAATATTCAAGTGTAATGTCAATCGACATCTTCTGATGCCTTGATCCTGATCCCCGTCCTTCTCTATATCCTTTCCTCAAACACCCCTCTTTACTCTTGCTCTCACTCTCTGTAACCCCTTGGGTGCTAGTGGCACACCCGACTTGTTTGGGGTGAAATGCTTAAAAAATGTTTCCTCTCTTCATTCAATTTAATCTGATTATTAAACCAGCCATTCTTCTATATTATTCTACCTCTGTCCCATAATGATTGTTCCATTGAGTCTATGAAATTTGGCGCAAAAATGGAACAACCATTATGGGACAGAGATGGGAACTCCCTTCCTCCTACTTGCTTCCCTGATAGCTATAATCTTCAAATATTCAAGTGTAATGTCAATCGACATCTTCTGATGCCTTGATCCTGATCCCCGTCCTTCTCTATATCCTTTCCTCAAACACCCCTCTTTACTCTTGCTCTCACTCTCTGTAACCCCTTGCGTGCTAGTGGCACACCCGACTTGTTTGGGGTGAAATGCTTAAAAAATGTTTCCTCTCTTCATTCAATTTAATCTGATTATTAAACCAGCCATTCTTCTATATTATTCTACCTCTGTCCCATAATGATTGTTCCATTGAGTCTATGAAATTTGGCGCAAAAATGGAACAACCATTATGGGACAGAGATGGGAACTCCCTTCCTCCTACTTGCTTCCCTGATAGCTATAATCTTCAAATATTCAAGTGTAATGTCAATCGACATCTTCTGATGCCTTGATCCTGATCCCCGTCCTTCTCTATATCCTTTCCTCAAACACCCCTCTTTACTCTTGCTCTCACTCTCTGTAACCCCTTGGGTGCTAGTGGCACACCCGACTTGTTTGGGGTGAAATGCTTAAAAAATGTTTCCTCTCTTCATTCAATTTAATCTGATTATTAAACCAGCCATTCTTCTATATTATTCTACCTCTGTCCCATAATGATTGTTCCATTGAGTCTATGAAATTTGGCGCAAAAATGGAACAACCATTATGGGACAGAGATGGGAACTCCCTTCCTCCTACTTGCTTCCCTGATAGCTATAATCTTCAAATATTCAAGTGTAATGTCAATCGACATCTTCTGATGCCTTGATCCTGATCCCTGTCCTTCTCTATATCCTTTCCTCAAACACCCCTCTTTACTCTTGCTCTCACTCTCTGTAACCCCTTGCGTGCTAGTGGCACACCCGACTTGTTTGGGGTGAAATGCTTAAAAAATGTTTCCTCTCTTCATTCAATTTAATCTGATTATTAAACCAGCCATTCTTCTATATTATTCTACCTCTGTCCCATAATGATTGTTCCATTGAGTCTATGAAATTTGGCGCAAAAATGGAACAACCATTATGGGACAGAGATGGGAACTCCCTTCCTCCTACTTGCTTCCCTGATAGCTATAATCTTCAAATATTCAAGTGTAATGTCAATCGACATCTTCTGATACCTTGATCCTGATCCCCGTCCTTCTCTATATCCTTTCCTCAAACACCCCTCTTTACTCTTGCTCTCACTCTCTGTAACCCCTTGGGTGCTAGTGGCACACCCGACTTGTTTGGGGTGAAATGCTTAAAAAATGTTTCCTCTCTTCATTCAATTTAATCTGATTATTAAACCAGCCATTCTTCTATATTATTCTACCTCTGTCCCATAATGATTGTTCCATTGAGTCTATGAAATTTGGCGCAAAAATGGAACAACCATTATGGGACAGAGATGGGAACTCCCTTCCTCCTACTTGCTTCCCTGATAGCTATAATCTTCAAATATTCAAGTGTAATGTCAATCGACATCTTCTGATGCCTTGATCCTGATCCCCGTCCTTCTCTATATCCTTTCCTCAAACACCCCTCTTTACTCTTGCTCTCACTCTCTGTCACCACTTGTGTGCTAGTGGCACACCCGACTTGTTTGGGGTGAAATGCTTAAAAAATGTTTCCTCTCTTCATTCAATTTAATCTGATTATTAAACCAGCCATTCTTCTAGATTATTCTACCTCGGTCCCATAATGATTGTTCCATTGAGTCTATGAAATTTGGCGCAAAAATGGAACAACCATTATGGGACAGAGATGGGAACTCCCTTCCTCCTACTTGCTTCCCTGATAGCTATAATCTTCAAATATTCAAGTGTAATGTCAATCGACATCTTCTGATGCCTTGATCCTGATCCCCGTCCTTCTCTATATCCTTTCCTCAAACACCCCTCTTTACTCTTGCTCTCACTCTCTGTAACCCCTTGGGTGCTAGTGGCACACCCGACTTGTTTGGGGTGAAATGCTTAAAAAATGTTTCCTCTCTTCATTCAATTTAATCTGATTATTAAACCAGCCATTCTTCTATATTATTCTACCTCTGTCCCATAATGATTGTTCCATTGAGTCTATGAAATTTGGCGCAAAAATGGAACAACCATTATGGGACAGAGATGGGAACTCCCTTCCTCCTACTTGCTTCCCTGATAGCTATAATCTTCAAATATTCAAGTGTAATGTCAATCGACATCTTCTGATGCCTTGATCCTGATCCCCGTCCTTCTCTATATCCTTTCCTCAAACACCCCTCTTTACTCTTGCTCTCACTCTCTGTCACCACTTGTGTGCTAGTGGCACACCCGACTTGTTTGGGGTGAAATGCTTAAAAAATGTTTCCTCTCTTCATTCAATTTAATCTGATTATTAAACCAGCCATTCTTCTAGATTATTCTACCTCTGTCCCATAATGATTGTTCCATTGAGTCTATGAAGTTTGGCGCAAAAATGGAACAACCATTATGGGACAGAGATGGGAACTCCCTTCCTCCTACTTGCTTCCCTGATAGCTATAATCTTCAAATATTCAAGTGTAATATCAATCGACATCTTCTGATGCCTTGATCCTGATCCCCGCCCTTCTCTATATCCTTTCCTCAAACACCCCTCTTTACTCTTGCTCTCACTCTCTGTAACCCCTTGGGTGCTAGTGGCACACCCGACTTGTTTGGGGTGAAATGCTTAAAAAATGTTTCCTCTCTTCATTCAATTTAATCTGATTATTAAACCAGCCATTCTTCTATATTATTCTACCTCTGTCCCATAATGATTGTTCCATTGAGTCTATGAAATTTGGCGCAAAAATGGAACAACCATTATGGGACAGAGATGGGAACTCCCTTCCTCCTACTTGCTTCCCTGATAGCTATAATCTTCAAATATTCAAGTGTAATATCAATCGACATCTTGTGATGCCTTGATCCTGATCCCCGTCCTTCTCTATATCCTTTCCTCAAACACCCCTCTTTACTCTTGCTCTCACTCTCTGTAACCCCTTGGGTGCTAGTGGCACACCCGACTTGTTTGGGGTGAAATGCTTAAAAAATGTTTCCTCTCTTCATTCAATTTAATCTGATTATTAAACCAGCCATTCTTCTATATTATTCTACCTCTATCCCATAATGATTGTTCCATTGAGTCTATGAAATTTGGCGCAAAAATGGAACAACCATTATGGGACAGAGATGGGAACTCCCTTCCTCCTACTTGCTTCCCTGATAGCTATAATCTTCAAATATTCAAGTGTAATGTCAATCGACATCTTCTGATGACTTGATCCTGATCCCCGTCCTTCTCTATATCCTTTCCTCAAACACCCCTCTTTACTCTTGCTCTCACTCTCTGTCACCACTTGTGTGCTAGTGGCACACCCGACTTGTTTGGGGTGAAATGCTTAAAAAATGTTTCCTCTCTTCATTCAATTTAATCTGATTATTAAACCAGCCATTCTTCTAGATTATTCTACCTCTGTCCCATAATGATTGTTCCATTGAGTCTATGAAATTTGGCGCAAAAATGGAACAACCATTATGGGACAGAGATGGGAACTCCCTTCCTCCTACTTGCTTCCCTGATAGCTATAATCTTCAAATATTCAAGTGTAATGTCAATCGACATCTTCTGATGCCTTGATCCTGATCCCCGTCCTTCTCTATATCCTTTCCTCAAACACCCCTCTTTACTCTTGCTCTCACTCTCTGTAACCCCTTGGGTGCTAGTGGCACACCCGACTTGTTTGGGGTGAAATGCTTAAAAAATGTTTCCTCTCTTCATTCAATTTAATCTGATTATTAAACCAGCCATTCTTCTAGATTATTCTACCTCTATCCCATAATGATTGTTCCATTGGGTCTATGAAATTTGGCGCAAAAATGGAACAACCATTATGGGACAGAGATGGGAACTCCCTTCCTCCTACTTGCTTCCCTGATAGCTATAATCTTCAAATATTCAAGTGTAATGTCAATCGACATCTTCTGATGCCTTGATCCTGATCCCCGTCCTTCTCTATATCCTTTCCTCAAACACCCCTCTTTACTCTTGCTCTCACTCTCTGTCACCCCTTGGGTGCTAGTGGCACACCCGACTTGTTTGGGGTGAAATGCTTAAAAAATGTTTCCTCTCTTCATTCAATTTAATCTGATTATTAAACCAGCCATTCTTCTATATTATTCTACCTCTGTCCCATAATGATTGTTCCATTGAGTCTATGAAATTTGGCGCAAAAATGGAACAACCATTATGGGACAGAGATGGGAACTCCCTTCCTCCTACTTGCTTCCCTGATAGCTATAATCTTCAAATATTCAAGTGTAATGTCAATCGACATCTTCTGATGCCTTGATCCTGATCCCCGTCCTTCTCTATATCCTTTCCTCAAACACCCCTCTTTACTCTTGCTCTCACTCTCTGTAACCCCTTGCGTGCTAGTGGCACACCCGACTTGCTTGGGGTGAAATGCTTAAAAAATGTTTCCTCTCTTCATTCAATTTAATCTGATTATTAAACCAGCCATTCTTCTATATTATTCTACCTCTGTCCCATTATGATTGTTCCATTGAGTCTATGAAATTTGTGCAAAAATGGAACAATCATTATGGGACAGAGATGGGAACTCCCTTCCTCCTACTTGCTTCCCTGATAGCTATAATCTTCAAATATTCAAGTGTAATGTCAATCGACATCTTCTGATGCCTTGATCCTGATCCCCGTCCTTCTCTATATCCTTTCCTCAAACACCCCTCTTTACTCTTGCTCTCACTCTCTGTAACCCCTTGGGTGCTAGTGGCACACCCGACTTGCTTGGGGTGAAATGCTTAAAAAATGTTTCCTCTCTTCATTCAATTTAATCTGATTATTAAACCAGCCATTCTTCTATATTATTCTACCTCTGTCCCATTATGATGGTTCCATTGAGTCTATGAAATTTGTGCAAAAATGGAACAATCATTATGGGACAGAGATGGGAACTCCCTTCCTCCTACTTGCTTCCCTGATAGCTATAATCTTCAAATATTCAAGTGTAATATCAATCGACATCTTCTGATGCCTTGATCCTTATCCCCGTCCATCCCTATATCCTTTCCTCAAACACCCCTCTTTACTCTTGCTCTCACTCTCTGTAACCCCTTGGGTGCTAGTGGCACACCCGACTTGCTTGGGGTGAAATGCTTAAAAAATGTTTCCTCTCTTCATTCAATTTAATCTGATTATTAAACCAGCCATTCTTCTATATTATTCTACCTCTGTCCCATTATGATTGTTCCATTGAGTCTATGAAATTTGGCGCAAAAATGGAACAATCATTATGGGACAGAGATGGGAACTCCCTTCCTCCTACTTGCTTCCCTGATAGCTATAATCTTCAAATATTCAAGTGTAATATCAATCGACATCTTCTGATGCCTTGATCCTTATCCCCGTCCATCCCTATATCCTTTCCTCAAACACCCCTCTTTACTCTTGCTCTCACTCTCTGTAACCCCTTGGGTGCTAGTGGCACACCCGACTTGCTTGGGGTGAAATGCTTAAAAAATGTTTCCTCTCTTCATTCAATTTAATCTGATTATTAAACCAGCCATTCTTCTATATTATTCTACCTCTGTCCCATAATGATTGTTCCATTGAGTCTATGAAATTTGGCGCAAAAATGGAACAACCATTATGGGACAGAGATGGGAACTCCCTTCCTCCTACTTGCTTCCCTGATAGCTATAATCTTCAAATATTCAAGTGTAATATCAATCGACATCTTCTGATGCCTTGATCCTGATCCCCGTCCTTCTCTATATCCTTTCCTCAAACACCCCTCTTTACTCTTGCTCTCACTCTCTGTAACCCCTTGCGTGCTAGTGGCACACCCGACTTGCTTGGGGTGAAATGCTTAAAAAATGTTTCCTCTCTTCATTCAATTTAATCTGATTATTAAAGCAGCCATTCTTCTATATTATTCTACCTCTGTCCCATAATGATTGTTCCATTGAGTCTATGAAATTTGGCGCAAAAATGGAACAACCATTATGGGACAGAGATGGGAACTCCCTTCCTCCTACTTGCTTCCCTGATAGCTATAATCTTCAAATATTCAAGTGTAATATCAATCGACATCTTCTGATGCCTTGATCCTGATCCCCGTCCTTCTCTATATCCTTTCCTCAAACACCCCTCTTTACTCTTGCTCTCACTCTCTGTAACCCCTTGCGTGATAGTGGCACACCCGACTTGCTTGGGGTGAAATGCTTAAAAAATGTTTCCTCTCTTCATTCAATTTAATCTGATTATTAAACCAGCCATTCTTCTAGATTATTCTACCTCTGTCCCATAATGATTGTTCCATTGAGTCTATGAAATTTGGCGCAAAAATGGAACAACCATTATGGGACAGAGATGGGAACTCCCTTCCTCCTACTTGCTTCCCTGATAGCTATAATCTTCAAATATTCAAGTGTAATATCAATCGACATCTTCTGATGCCTTGATCCTGATCCCCGTCCTTCTCTATATCCTTTCCTCAAACACCCCTCTTTACTCTTGCTCTCACTCTCTGTAACCCCTTGCGTGCTAGTGGCACACCCGACTTGCTTGGGGTGAAATGCTTAAAAAATGTTTCCTCTCTTCATTCAATTTAATCTGATTATTAAACCAGCCATTCTTCTATATTATTCTACCTCTGTCCCATAATGATTGTTCCATTGAGTCTATGAAATTTGGCGCAAAAATGGAACAACCATTATGGGACAGAGATGGGAACTCCCTTCCTCCTACTTGCTTCCCTGATAGCTATAATCTTCAAATATTCAAGTGTAATATCAATCGACATCTTCTGATGCCTTGATCCTGATCCCCGTCCTTCTCTATATCCTTTCCTCAAACACCCCTCTTTACTCTTGCTCTCACTCTCTATAACCCCTTGCGTGCTAGTGGCACACCCGACTTGCTTGGGGTGAAATGCTTAAAAAATGTTTCCGCTCTTCATTCAATTTAATCTGATTATTAAACCAGCCATTCTTCTATATTATTCTACCTCTGTCCCATAATGATTGTTCCATTGAGTCTATGAAATTTGGCGCAAAAATGGAACAACCATTATGGGACAGAGATGGGAACTCCCTTCCTCCTACTTGCTTCCCTGATAGCTATAATCTTCAAATATTCAAGTGTAATATCAATCGACATCTTCTGATGCCTTGATCCTGATCCCCGTCCTTCTCTATATCCTTTCCTCAAACACCCCTCTTTACTCTTGCTCTCACTCTCTGTAACCCCTTGCGTGCTAGTGGCACACCCGACTTGCTTGGGGTGAAATGCTTAAAAAATGTTTCCTCTCTTCATTCAATTTAATCTGATTATTAAACCAGCCATTCTTCTAGATTATTCTACCTCTGTCCCATAATGATTGTTCCATTGAGTCTATGAAATTTGGCGCAAAAATGGAACAACCATTATGGGACAGAGATGGGAACTCCCTTCCTCCTACTTGCTTCCCTGATAGCTATAATCTTCAAATATTCAAGTGTAATGTCAATCGACATCTTCTGATGCCTTGATCCTGATCCCCGTCCTTCTCTATATCCTTTCCTCAAACACCCCTCTTTACTCTTGCTCTCACTCTCTGTAACCCCTTGCGTCCTAGTGGCACACCCGACTTGCTTGGGGTGAAATGCTTAAAAAATGTTTCCTCTCTTCATTCAATTTAATCTGATTTTTAAACCAGCCATTCTTCTAGATTATTCTACCTCTATCCCATAATGATTGTTCCATTGAGTCTATGAAATTTGTGCAAAAATGGAACAATCATTATGGGACAGAGATGGGAACTCCCTTCCTCCTACTTACTTCCCTGATAGCTATAATCATCAAATATTCAAATGTAATATCAATCGACATCTTCTGATGCCTTGATCCTGATCCCCGTCCTTCTCTATATCCTTTCCTCAAACACCCCTCTTTACTCTTGCTCTCACTCTCTGTAACCCCTTGCGTGCTAGTGGCACACCCGACTTGCTTGGGGTGAAATGCTTAAAAAATGTTTCCTCTCTTCATTCAATTTAATCTGATTATTAAACCAGCCATTCTTCTATATTATTCTACCTCTGTCCCATAATGATTGTTCCATTGAGTCTATGAAATTTGGCGCAAAAATGGAACAACCATTATGGGACAGAGATGGGAACTCCCTTCCTCCTACTTGCTTCCCTGATAGCTATAATCTTCAAATATTCAAGTGTAATATCAATCGACATCTTCTGATGCCTTGATCCTGATCCCCGTCCTTCTCTATATACTTTCCTCAAACACCCCTCTTTACTCTTGCTCTCACTCTCTGTAACCCCTTGGGTGCTAGTGGCACACCCGACTTGCTTGGGGTGAAATGCTTAAAAAATGTTTCCTCTCTTCATTCAATTTAATCTGATTATTAAACCAGCCATTCTTCTAGATTATTCTACCTCTGTCCCATAATGATTGTTCCATTGAGTCTATGAAATTTGTGCAAAAATGGAACAATCATTATGGGACAGAGATGGGAACTCCCTTCCTCCTACTTGCTTCCCTGATAGCTATAATCTTCAAATATTCAAGTGTAATATCAATCGACATTTTCTGATGCCTTGATCCTGATCCCCGTCATTCTCTATATCCTTTCCTCAAACACCCCTCTTTACTCTTGCTCTCACTCTCTGTAACCCCTTGGGTGCTAGTGGCACACCCGACTTGCTTGGGGTGAAATGCTTAAAAAATGTTTCCTCTCTTCATTCAATTTAATCTGATTATTAAACCAGCCATTCTTCTAGATTATTCTACCTCTATCCCATAATGATTGTTCCATTGAGTCTATGAAATTTGTGCAAAAATGGAACAATCATTATGGGACAGAGATGGGAACTCCCTTCCTCCTACTTACTTCCCTGATAGCTATAATCTTCAAATATTCAAGTGTAATATCAATCGACATCTTCTGATGCCTTGATCCTGATCCCCGTCCTTCTCTATATCCTTTCCTCAAACACCCCTCTTTACTCTTGCTCTCACTCTCTGTAACCCCTTGCGTGCTAGTGGCACACCCGACTTGCTTGGGGTGAAATGCTTAAAAAATGTTTCCTCTCTTCATTCAATTTAATCTGATTATTAAACCAGCCATTCTTCTATATTATTCTACCTCTGTCCCATAATGATTGTTCCATTGAGTCTATGAAATTTGTGCAAAAATGGAACAATCATTATGGGACAGAGATGGGAACTCCCTTCCTCCTACTTGCTTCCCTGATAGCTATAATCTTCAAATATTCAAGTGTAATATCAATCGACATTTTCTGATGCCTTGATCCTGATCCCCGTCATTCTCTATATCCTTTCCTCAAACACCCCTCTTTACTCTTGCTCTCACTCTCTGTAACCCCTTGGGTGCTAGTGGCACACCCGACTTGCTTGGGGTGAAATGCTTAAAAAATGTTTCCTCTCTTCATTCAATTTAATCTGATTATTAAACCAGCCATTCTTCTATATTATTCTACCTCTGTCTCATAATGATTGTTCCATTGAGTCTATGAAATTTGTGCAAAAATGGAACAATCATTATGGGACAGAGATGGGAACTCCCTTCCTCCTACTTGCTTCCCTGATAGCTATAATCTTCAAATATTCAAGTGTAATATCAATCGACATCTTCTGATGCCTTGATCCTGATCCCCGTCCTTCTCTATATCCTTTCCTCAAACACCCCTCTTTACTCTTGCTCTCACTCTCTGTAACCCCTTGGGTGCTAGTGGCACACCCGACTTGCTTGGGGTGAAATGCTTAAAAAATGTTTCCTCTCTTCATTCAATTTAATCTGATTATTAAACCAGCCATTCTTCTATATTATTCTACCTCTGTCCCATAATGATTGTTCCATTGAGTCTATGAAATTTTTGCAAAAATGGAACAATCATTATGGGACAGAGATGGGAACTCCCTTCCTCCTACTTGCTTCCCTGATAGGTATAATCTTCAAATATTCAAGTGTAATGTCAATCGACATCTTCTGATGCCTTGATCCTGATCCCCGTCCTTCTCTATATCCTTTCCTCAAACACCCCTCTTTACTCTTGCTCTCACTCTCTGTAACCCCTTGCGTGCTAGTGGCACACCCGACTTGCTTGGGGTGAAATGCTTAAAAAATGTTTCCTCTCTTCATTCAATTTAATCTGATTATTAAACCAGCCATTCTTCTATATTATTCTACCTCTGTCTCATAATGATTGTTCCATTGAGTCTATGAAATTTGTGCAAAAATGGAACAATCATTATGGGACAGAGATGGGAACTCCCTTCCTCCTACTTGCTTCCCTGATAGCTATAATCTTCAAATATTCAAGTGTAATATCAATCGACATCTTCTGATGCCTTGATCCTGATCCCCGTCCTTCTCTATATCCTTTCCTCAAACACCCCTCTTTACTCTTGCTCTCACTCTCTGTAACCCCTTGGGTGCTAGTGGCACACCCGACTTGCTTGGGGTGAAATGCTTAAAAAATGTTTCCTCTCTTCATTCAATTTAATCTGATTATTAAACCAGCCATTCTTCTATATTATTCTACCTCTGTCCCATAATGATTGTTCCATTGAGTCTATGAAATTTTTGCAAAAATGGAACAATCATTATGGGACAGAGATGGGAACTCCCTTCCTCCTACTTGCTTCCCTGATAGCTATAATCTTCAAATATTCAAGTGTAATGTCAATCGACATCTTCTGATGCCTTGATCCTGATCCCCGTCCTTCTCTATATCCTTTCCTCAAACACCCCTCTTTACTCTTGCTCTCACTCTCTGTAACCCCTTGCGTGCTAGTGCCACACCCGACTTGCTTGGGGTGAAATGCTTAAAAAATGTTTCCTCTCTTCATTCAATTTAATCTGATTATTAAACCAGCCATTCTTCTATATTATTCTACCTCTGTCTCATAATGATTGTTCCATTGAGTCTATGAAATTTGTGCAAAAATGGAACAATCATTATGGGACAGAGATGGGAACTCCCTTCCTCCTACTTGCTTCCCTGATAGCTATAATCTTCAAATATTCAAGTGTAATGTCAATCGACATCTTCTGATGCCTTGATCCTGATCCCCGTCCTTCTCTATATCCTTTCCTCAAACACCCCTCTTTACTCTTGCTCTCACTCTCTGTAACCCCTTGAGTGCTAGTGCCACACCCGACTTGCTTGGGGTGAAATGCTTAAAAAATGTTTCCTCTCTTCATTCAATTGAATCTGATTATTAAACCAGCCATTCTTCTATATTATTCTACCTCTGTCCCATAATGATTGTTCCATTGAGTCTATGAAATTTTTGCAAAAATGGAACAATCATTATGGGACAGAGATGGGAACTCCCTTCCTCCTACTTGCTTCCCTGATAGGTATAATCTTCAAATATTCAAGTGTAATGTCAATCGACATCTTCTGATGCCTTGATCCTGATCCCCGTCCTTCTCTATATCCTTTCCTCAAACACCCCTCTTTACTCTTGCTCTCACTCTCTGTAACCCCTTGCGTGCTAGTGGCACACCCGACTTGCTTGGGGTGAAATGCTTAAAAAATGTTTCCTCTCTTCATTCAATTTAATCTGATTATTAAACCAGCCATTCTTCTATATTATTCTACCTCTGTCTCATAATGATTGTTCCATTGAGTCTATGAAATTTGTGCAAAAATGGAACAATCATTATGGGACAGAGATGGGAACTCCCTTCCTCCTACTTGCTTCCCTGATAGCTATAATCTTCAAATATTCAAGTGTAATATCAATCGACATCTTCTGATGCCTTGATCCTGATCCCCGTCCTTCTCTATATCCTTTCCTCAAACACCCCTCTTTACTCTTGCTCTCACTCTCTGTAACCCCTTGGGTGCTAGTGGCACACCCGACTTGCTTGGGGTGAAATGCTTAAAAAATGTTTCCTCTCTTCATTCAATTTAATCTGATTATTAAACCAGCCATTCTTCTATATTATTCTACCTCTGTCTCATAATGATTGTTCCATTGAGTCTATGAAATTTGTGCAAAAATGGAACAATCATTATGGGACAGAGATGGGAACTCCCTTCCTCCTACTTGCTTCCCTGATAGCTATAATCTTCAAATATTCAAGTGTAATATCAATCGACATCTTCTGATGCCTTGATCCTGATCCCCGTCCTTCTCTATATCCTTTCCTCAAACACCCCTCTTTACTCTTGCTCTCACTCTCTGTAACCCCTTGGGTGCTAGTGGCACACCCGACTTGCTTGGGGTGAAATGCTTAAAAAATGTTTCCTCTCTTCATTCAATTTAATCTGATTATTAAACCAGCCATTCTTCTATATTATTCTACCTCTGTCTCATAATGATTGTTCCATTGAGTCTATGAAATTTGTGCAAAAATGGAACAATCATTATGGGACAGAGATGGGAACTCCCTTCCTCCTACTTGCTTCCCTGATAGCTATAATCTTCAAATATTCAAGTGTAATATCAATCGACATCTTCTGATGCCTTGATCCTGATCCCCGTCCTTCTCTATATCCTTTCCTCAAACACCCCTCTTTACTCTTGCTCTCACTCTCTGTAACCCCTTGGGTGCTAGTGGCACACCCGACTTGCTTGGGGTGAAATGCTTAAAAAATGTTTCCTCTCTTCATTCAATTTAATCTGATTATTAAACCAGCCATTCTTCTATATTATTCTACCTCTGTCCCATAATGATTGTTCCATTGAGTCTATGAAATTTTTGCAAAAATGGAACAATCATTATGGGACAGAGATGGGAACTCCCTTCCTCCTACTTGCTTCCCTGATAGCTATAATCTTCAAATATTCAAGTGTAATGTCAATCGACATCTTCTGATGCCTTGATCCTGATCCCCGTCCTTCTCTATATCCTTTCCTCAAACACCCCTCTTTACTCTTGCTCTCACTCTCTGTAACCCCTTGCGTGCTAGTGCCACACCCGACTTGCTTGGGGTGAAATGCTTAAAAAATGTTTCCTCTCTTCATTCAATTTAATCTGATTATTAAACCAGCCATTCTTCTATATTATTCTACCTCTGTCTCATAATGATTGTTCCATTGAGTCTATGAAATTTGTGCAAAAATGGAACAATCATTATGGGACAGAGATGGGAACTCCCTTCCTCCTACTTGCTTCCCTGATAGCTATAATCTTCAAATATTCAAGTGTAATGTCAATCGACATCTTCTGATGCCTTGATCCTGATCCCCGTCCTTCTCTATATCCTTTCCTCAAACACCCCTCTTTACTCTTGCTCTCACTCTCTGTAACCCCTTGAGTGCTAGTGCCACACCCGACTTGCTTGGGGTGAAATGCTTAAAAAATGTTTCCTCTCTTCATTCAATTGAATCTGATTATTAAACCAGCCATTCTTCTATATTATTCTACCTCTGTCCCATAATGATTGTTCCATTGAGTCTATGAAATTTGTGCAAAAATGGAACAATCATTATGGGACAGAGATGGGAACTCCCTTCCTCCTACTTGCTTCCCTGATAGCTATAATCTTCAAATATTCAAGTGTAATATCAATCGACATCTTCTGATGCATTGATCCTGATCTCCGTCCTTCTCTATATCCTTTCCTCAAACACCCCTCTTTACTCTTGCTCTCACTCTCTGTCACCACTTGTGTGCTAGTGGCACACCCGACTTGCTTGGGGTGAAATGCTTAAAAAATGTTTCCTCTCTTCATTCAATTTAATCTGATTATTAAACCAGCCATTCTTCTAGATTATTCTACCTCTGTCCCATAATGATTGTTCCATTGAGTCTATGAAATTTGGCGCAATAATGGAACAACCATTATGGGACAGAGATGGGAACTCCCTTCCTCCTACTTGCTTCCCTGATAGCTATAATCTTCAAATATTCAAGTGTAATGTCAATCGACATCTTCTGATGCCTTGATCCTGATCCCCGTCCTTCTCTATATCCTTTCCTCAAACACCCCTCTTTACTCTTGCTCTCACTCTCTGTAACCCCTTGTGTGCTAGTGGCACACCCGACTTGCTTGGAGTGAAATGCTTAAAAAATGTTTCCTCTCTTCATTCAATTGAATCTGATTATTAAACCAGCCATTCTTCTAGATTATTCTACCTCTGTCCCATAATGATTGTTCCATTGAGTCTATGAAATTTGGCGCAAAAATGGAACAACCATTATGGGACAGAGATGGGAACTCCCTTCCTCCTACTTGCTTCCCTGATAGCTATAATCTTCAAATATTCAAGTGTAATGTCAATCGACATCTTCTGATGCCTTGATCCTGATCCCCGTCCTTCTCTATATCCTTTCCTCAAACACCCCTCTTTACTCTTGCTCTCACTCTCTGTAACCCCTTGCGTGCTAGTGGCACACCCGACTTGCTTGGGGTGAAATGCTTAAAAAATGTTTCCTCTCTTCATTCAATTTAATCTGATTATTAAACCAGCCATTCTTCTAGATTATTCTACCTCTGTCCCATAATGATTGTTCCATTGAGTCTATGAAATTTGGCGCAAAAAGGAACAACCATTATGGGACAGAGATGGGAACTCCCTTCCTCCTACTTGCTTCCCTGATAGCTATAATCTTCAAATATTCAAGTGTAATGTCAATCGACATCTTCTGATGCCTTGATCCTGATCCCCGTCCTTCTCTATATCCTTTCCTCAAACACCCCTCTTTACTCTTGCTCTCACTCTCTGTAACCCCTTGTGTGCTAGTGGCACACCCGACTTGCTTGGGGTGAAATGCTTAAAAAATGTTTCCTCTCTTCATTCAATTGAATCTGATTATTAAACCAGCCATTCTTCTAGATTATTCTACCTCTGTCCCATAATGATTGTTCCATTGAGTCTATGAAATTTGGCGCAAAAATGGAACAACCATTATGGGACAGAGATGGGAACTCCCTTCCTCCTACTTGCTTCCCTGATAGCTATAATCTTCAAATATTCAAGTGTAATGTCAATCGACATCTTCTGATGCCTTCATCCTGATCCCCGTCCTTCTCTATATCCTTTCCTCAAACACCCCTCTTTACTCTTGCTCTCACTCTCTGTAACCCCTTGGGTGCTAGTGGCACACCCGACTTGCTTGGGGTGAAATGCTTAAAAAATGTTTCCTCTCTTCATTCAATTTAATCTGATTATTAAACCAGCCATTCTTCTATATTATTCTACCTCTGTCCCATAATGATTGTTCCATTCAGTCTATGAAATTTTTGCAAAAATGGAACAATCATTATGGGACAGAGATGGGAACTCCCTTCCTCCTACTTGCTTCCCTGATAGCTATAATCTTCAAATATTCAAGTGTAATATCAATCGACATCTTCTGATGCCTTGATCCTGATCCCCGTCCTTCTCTATATCCTTTCCTCAAACACCCCTCTTTACTCTTGCTCTCACTCTCTGTAACCCCTTGTGTGCTAGTGGCACACCCGACTTGCTTGGGGTGAAATGCTTAAAAAATGTTTCCTCTCTTCATTCAATTTAATCTGATTATTAAACCAGCCATTCTTCTAGATTATTCTACCTCTGTCCCATAATGATTGTTCCATTGAGTCTATGAAATTTGGCGCAAAAATGGAACAACCATTATGGGACAGAGATGGGAACTCCCTTCCTCCTACTTGCTTCCCTGATAGCTATAATCTTCAAATATTCAAGTGTAATGTCAATCGACATCTTCTGATGCCTTGATCCTGATCCCCGTCCTTCTCTATATCCTTTCCTCAAACACCCCTCTTTACTCTTGCTCTCACTCTCTGTAACCCCTTGCGTGCTAGTGCCACACCCGACTTGCTTGGGGTGAAATGCTTAAAAAATGTTTCCTCTCTTCATTCAATTTAATCTGATTATTAAACCAGCCATTCTTCTAGATTATTCTACCTCTGTCCCATAATGATTGTTCCATTGAGTCTATGAAATTTGGCGCAAAAATGGAACAACCATTATGGGACAGAGATGGGAACTCCCTTCCTCCTACTTGCTTCCCTGATAGCTATAATCTTCAAATATTCAAGTGTAATGTCTATCGACATCTTCTGATGCCTTGATCCTGATCCCCGTCCTTCTCTATATCCTTTCCTCAAACACCCCTCTTTACTCTTGCTCTCACTCTCTGTAACCCCTTGGGTGCTAGTGGCACACCCGACTTGTTTGGGGTGAAATGCTTAAAAAATGTTTCCTCTCTTCATTCAATTTAATCTGATTATTAAACCAGCCATTCTTCTAGATTATTCTACCTCTATCCCATAATGATTGTTCCATTGAGTGTATGAAATTTGTGCAAAAATGGAACAATCATTATGGGACAGAGATGGGAACTCCCTTCCTCCTACTTGCTTCCCTGATAGCTATAATCTTCAAATATTCAAGTGTAATGTCTATCGACATCTTCTGATGCCTTGATCCTGATCCCCGTCCTTCTCTATATCCTTTCCTCAAACACCCCTCTTTACTCTTGCTCTCACTCTCTGTAACCCCTTGGGTGCTAGTGGCACACCCGACTTGCTTGGGGTGAAATGCATAAAAAATGTTTCCTCTCTTCATTCAATTTAATCTGATTATTAAACCAGCCATTCTTCTAGATTATTCTACCTCTATCCCATAATGATTGTTCCATTGAGTGTATGAAATTTGTGCAAAAATGGAACAATCATTATGGGACAGAGATGGGAACTCCCTTCCTCCTACTTGCTTCCCTGATAGCTATAATCTTCAAATATTCAAGTGTAATATCAATCGACATCTTCTGATGCCTTGATCCTGATCCCCGTCCTTCTCTATATCCTTTCCTCAAACCCCCCTCTTTACTCTTGCTCTCACTCTCTGTAACCCCTTGCGTGCTAGTGGCACACCCGACTTGCTTGGGGTGAAATGCTTAAAAAATGTTTCCTCTCTTCATTCAATTTAATCTGATTATTAAACCAGCCATTCTTCTAGATTATTCTACCTCTATCCCATAATGATTGTTCCATTGAGTGTATGAAATTTGTGCAAAAATGGAACAATCATTATGGGACAGAGATGGGAACTCCCTTCCTCCTACTTGCTTCCCTGATAGCTATAATCTTCAAATATTCAAGTGTAATGTCTATCGACATCTTCTGATGCCTTGATCCTGATCCCCGTCCTTCTCTATATCCTTTCCTCAAACACCCCTCTTTACTCTTGCTCTCACTCTCTGTAACCCCTTGGGTGCTAGTGGCACACCCGACTTGCTTGGGGTGAAATGCTTAAAAAATGTTTCCTCTCTTCATTCAATTGAATCTGATTATTAAACCAGCCATTCTTCTAGATTATTCTACCTCTATCCCATAATGATTGTTCCATTGAGTCTATGAAATTTGGCGCAAAAATGGAACAACCATTATGGGACAGAGATGGGAACTCCCTTCCTCCTACTTGCTTCCCTGATAGCTATAATCTTCAAATATTCAAGTGTAATGTCAATCGACATCTTCTGATGCCTTGATCCTGATCCCCGTCCTTCTCTATATCCTTTCCTCAAACACCCCTCTTTACTCTTGCTCTCACTCTCTGTAACCCCTTGGGTGCTAGTGGCACACCCGACTTGCTTGGGGTGAAATGCTTAAAAAATGTTTCCTCTCTTCATTCAATTGAATCTGATTATTAAACCAGCCATTCTTCTAGATTATTCTACCTCTATCCCATAATGATTGTTCCATTGAGTCTATGAAATTTGGCGCAAAAATGGAACAACCATTATGGGACAGAGATGGGAACTCCCTTCCTCCTACTTGCTTCCCTGATAGCTATAATCTTCAAATATTCAAGTGTAATGTCAATCGACATCTTCTGATGCCTTGATCCTGATCCCCGTCCTTCTCTATATCCTTTCCTCAAACCCCCCTCTTTACTCTTGCTCTCACTCTCTGTAACCCCTTGCGTGCTAGTGGCACACCCGACTTGCTTGGGGTGAAATGCTTAAAAAATGTTTCCTCTCTTCATTCAATTGAATCTGATTATTAAACCAGCCATTCTTCTAGATTATTCTACCTCTATCCCATAATGATTGTTCCATTGAGTGTATGAAATTTGTGCAAAAATGGAACAATCATTATGGGACAGAGATGGGAACTCCCTTCCTCCTACTTGCTTCCCTGATAGCTATAATCTTCAAATATTCAAGTGTAATGTCTATCGACATCTTCTGATGCCTTGATCCTGATCCCCGTCCTTCTCTATATCCTTTCCTCAAACACCCCTCTTTACTCTTGCTCTCACTCTCTGTAACCCCTTGGGTGCTAGTGGCACACCCGACTTGCTTGGGGTGAAATGCTTAAAAAATGTTTCCTCTCTTCATTCAATTGAATCTGATTATTAAACCAGCCATTCTTCTAGATTATTCTACCTCTGTCCCATAATGATTGTTCCATTGAGTCTATGAAATTTGGCGCAAAAATGGAACAACCATTATGGGACAGAGATGGGAACTCCCTTCCTCCTACTTGCTTCCCTGATAGCTATAATCTTCAAATATTCAAGTGTAATGTCAATCGACATCTTCTGATGCCTTGATCCTGATCCCCGTCCTTCTCTATATCCTTTCCTCAAACACCCCTCTTTACTCTTGCTCTCACTCTCTGTAACCCCTTGGGTGCTAGTGGCACACCCGACTTGTTTGGGGTGAAATGCTTAAAAAATGTTTCCTCTCTTCATTCAATTTAATCTGATTATTAAACCAGCCATTCTTCTAGATTATTCTACCTCTATCCCATAATGATTGTTCCATTGAGTGTATGAAATTTGTGCAAAAATGGAACAATCATTATGGGACAGAGATGGGAACTCCCTTCCTCCTACTTGCTTCCCTGATAGCTATAATCTTCAAATATTCAAGTGTAATGTCTATCGACATCTTCTGATGCCTTGATCCTGATCCCCGTCCTTCTCTATATCCTTTCCTCAAACACCCCTCTTTACTCTTGCTCTCACTCTCTGTAACCCCTTGGGTGCTAGTGGCACACCCGACTTGCTTGGGGTGAAATGCTTAAAAAATGTTTCCTCTCTTCATTCAATTGAATCTGATTATTAAACCAGCCATTCTTCTAGATTATTCTACCTCTATCCCATAATGATTGTTCCATTGAGTCTATGAAATTTGGCGCAAAAATGGAACAACCATTATGGGACAGAGATGGGAACTCCCTTCCTCCTACTTGCTTCCCTGATAGCTATAATCTTCAAATATTCAAGTGTAATGTCAATCGACATCTTCTGATGCCTTGATCCTGATCCCCGTCCTTCTCTATATCCTTTCCTCAAACACCCCTCTTTACTCTTGCTCTCACTCTCTGTAACCCCTTGGGTGCTAGTGGCACACCCGACTTGTTTGGGGTGAAATGCTTAAAAAATGTTTCCTCTCTTCATTCAATTTAATCTGATTATTAAACCAGCCATTCTTCTAGATTATTCTACCTCTATCCCATAATGATTGTTCCATTGAGTGTATGAAATTTGTGCAAAAATGGAACAATCATTATGGGACAGAGATGGGAACTCCCTTCCTCCTACTTGCTTCCCTGATAGCTATAATCTTCAAATATTCAAGTGTAATGTCTATCGACATCTTCTGATGCCTTGATCCTGATCCCCGTCCTTCTCTATATCCTTTCCTCAAACACCCCTCTTTACTCTTGCTCTCACTCTCTGTAACCCCTTGGGTGCTAGTGGCACACCCGACTTGCTTGGGGTGAAATGCTTAAAAAATGTTTCCTCTCTTCATTCAATTTAATCTGATTATTAAACCAGCCATTCTTCTAGATTATTCTACCTCTGTCCCATAATGATTGTTCCATTGAGTCTATGAAATTTGGCGCAAAAATGGAACAACCATTATGGGACAGAGATGGGAACTCCCTTCCTCCTACTTGCTTCCCTGATAGCTATAATCTTCAAATATTCAAGTGTAATGTCTATCGACATCTTCTGATGCCTTGATCCTGATCCCCGTCCTTCTCTATATCCTTTCCTCAAACACCCCTCTTTACTCTTGCTCTCACTCTCTGTAACCCCTTGGGTGCTAGTGGCACACCCGACTTGCTTGGGGTGAAATGCTTAAAAAATGTTTCCTCTCTTCATTCAATTTAATCTGATTATTAAACCAGCCATTCTTCTAGATTATTCTACCTCTATCCCATAATGATTGTTCCATTGAGTCTATGAAATTTGGCGCAAAAATGGAACAACCATTATGGGACAGAGATGGGAACTCCCTTCCTCCTACTTGCTTCCCTGATAGCTATAATCTTCAAATATTCAAGTGTAATGTCAATCGACATCTTCTGATGCCTTGATCCTGATCCCCGTCCTTCTCTATATCCTTTCCTCAAACACCCCTCTTTACTCTTGCTCTCACTCTCTGTAACCCCTTGGGTGCTAGTGGCACACCCGACTTGTTTGGGGTGAAATGCTTAAAAAATGTTTCCTCTCTTCATTCAATTTAATCTGATTATTAAACCAGCCATTCTTCTAGATTATTCTACCTCTATCCCATAATGATTGTTCCATTGAGTCTATGAAATTTGTGCAAAAATGGAACAATCATTATGGGACAGAGATGGGAACTCCCTTCCTCCTACTTGCTTCCCTGATAGCTATAATCTTCAAATATTCAAGTGTAATGTCAATCGACATCTTCTGATGCCTTGATCCTGATCCCCGTCCTTCTCTATATCCTTTCCTCAAACACCCCTCTTTACTCTTGCTCTCACTCTCTGTAACCCCTTGCGTGCTAGTGGCACACCCAACTTGCTTCGGGTGAAATGCTTATAAAAATGTTTCCTCTCTTCATTCAATTTAATCTGATTATTAAACCAGCCATTCTTCTAGATTATTCTACCTCTATCCCATAATGATTGTTCCATTGAGTCTATGAAATTTGGCGCAAAAATGGAACAATCATTATGGGACAGAGATGGGAACTCCCTTCCTCCTACTTGCTTCCCTGATAGCTATAATCTTCAAATATTCAAGTGTAATGTCAATCGACATCTTCTGATGCCTTGATCCTGATCCCAATCCTTCTCTATATCCTTTCCTCAAACACCCCTCTTTACTCTTGCTCTCACTCTCTGTAACCCCTTGCGTGCTAGTGGCACACCCGACTTGCTTGGGGTGAAATGCTTAAAAAATGTTTCCTCTCTTCATTCAATTTAATCTGATTATTAAACCAGCCATTCTTCAATATGATTCTACCTCTGTCCCATAATGATTGTTCCATTGAGCCTATGAAATTTGTGCAAAAATGGAACAATCATTATGGGACAGAGATGGGAACTCCCTTCCTCCTACTTGCTTCCCTGATAGCTATAATCTTCAAATATTCAAGTGTAATATCCATCGACATCTTCTGATGCCTTGATCCTGATCCCCGTCCTTCTCTATATCCTTTCCTCAAACACCCCTCTTTACTCTTGCTCTCCCTCTCTGTAAGCCCTTGGGTGCTAGTGGCACACCCGACTTGCTTGGGGTGAAATGCTTAAAAAAATGTTTCCTCTCTTCATTCAATTTAATCTGATTATTAAACCAGCCATTCTTCTAGATTATTCTACCTCTATCCCATAATGATTGTTCCATTGAGTCTATGAAATTTGTGCAAAAATGGAACAATCATTATGGGACAGAGATGGGAACTCCATTCCTCCTACTTGCTTCCCTGATAGCTATAATCTTCAAATATTCAAGTGTAATGTCAATCGACATCTTCTGATGCCTTGATCCTGATCCCCGTCCCTCTCTATATCCTTTCCTCAAACACCCCTCTTTACTCTTGCTCTCACTCTCTGTAACCCCTTGGGTGCTAGTGGCACACCCGACTTGCTTCGGGTGAAATGCTTAAAATATGTTTCCTCTCTTCATTCAATTTAATCTGATTATTAAACCAGCCATTCTTCTAGATTATTCTACCTCTATCCCATAATGCTTGTTCCATTGAGTTCATGAAATTTGGCGCAAAAATGGAACAATCATTATGGGACAGAGATGGGAACTCCCTTCCTCCTACTTGCTTCCCTGATAGCTATAATCTTCAAATATTCAAGTGTAATGTCAATCAACATCTTCTGATGCCTTGATCCTGATCCCCGTCCTTCTCTATATCCTTTCCTCAAACACCCCTCTTTACTCTTGCTCTCACTCTCTGTAACCCCTTGCGTGCTAGTGGCACACCCGACTTGCTTCGGGTGAAATGCTTATAAAAATGTTTCCTCTCTTCATTCAATTTAATCTGATTATTAAACCAGCCATTCTTCTAGATTATTCTACCTCTATCCCATAATGATTGTTCCATTGAGTCTATGAAATTTGGCGCAAAAATGGAACAATCATTATGGGACAGAGATGGGAACACTCTTCCTCCTACTTGCTTCCCTGATAGCTATAATCTTCAAATATTCAAGTGTAATGTCAATCGACATCTTCTGATGCCTTGATCCTGATCCCAATCCTTCTCTATATCCTTTCCTCAAACACCCCTCTTTACTCTTGCTCTCACTCTCTGTAACCCCTTGTGTGATAGTGGCACTCCCGACTTGCTTCGGGTGAAATGCTTAAAATAATGTCCACTAATTTATGACAAGTGCTTTTAAACCAGTGGTTCACAAACAATTTTTGGCCATACCCGACCTGAACATCTCTAAATTCTTAATTCCCCCTGTAACACACAATTCCTATTATTCCAAAAGTGATCTCCTACTCCCGTGGCGGAAGTCTAAAAGACCATTAACAACTTTCCTTCAGAACTTGAGAATGCATATATGCAAAAATGTTCATTATTTACATTCTTCGGACTATTGTCCTCATCTTTGTCGCCATATTTATTACAACGTTTCGGTCGTTGTGCGCTCCGGCTTTCTTCAGGTGGTTGGAATGTCACTGGGGTAGACTGTTCTAGTTCCACGTGCCATATTTAATGGATGTCAGTTATCAGTTATCTGTTAATTTCCCATGAGGACACATGGCACAGTGGATAAAGGCCTTAGTTAAATCCAGTGACAGGGCCCGAAGAGTGTGAGTTCAATACCCGGTTAAGGCAGTGCAGATCTTTCAGAGGGAAATTAACAGGAGATAACTGATAACTGACATCCATTAAACATGGCACGTGGAACTAGAACACTTTACCCCAGCGAGCGAAATAAAGAGTTCAGTTCGACATTAAAACCACGTGAAGAAAGCCGGAGCGCACAACGGCCGAAACGTTGTGATAAATATGGCGACAAAGATGAGGACAATAGTCCGAATAATATAAATAGTGTACATAATACCTCATCTCAGAAATATCGACAGATACTGAAAGGCCGAAACGTTGTAATAAATATGGCGACAAAGATGAGGACAATAGTCCGAATAATGTAAAGAGTGCACATAATACCTCATCTCAGAAATATAGACAGATACTAAAGGGCCGAAACGTTGTAATAAATATGGCGACAAAGATGAGGACAATAATCCGAATAATGTAAATAGTGTACATAATACCTCATCTCAGAAATATAGACAGATTCTGAAAGGCCGAAACGTTGTAATAAATATGGCGACAAAGATGAGGACAATAGTCCGAATAATGTAAATAGTGCACATGATACCTCATCTCAGAAATATAGACAGATACTAAAGGGCCGAAACGTTGTAATAAATATGGCGACAAAGATGAGGACAATAGTCCGAATAATGTAAATAGTGCACATAATACCTCATCTCAGAAATATAGACAGATACTAAAGGGCCGAAACGTTGTAATAAATATGGCGACAAAGATGAGGACAATAGTCCGAATAATGTAAATAGTGTACATAATACCTCATCTCAAAAATATAGACAGATAATGAAAGGCCGAAACGTTGTAATAAATATGGCGACAAAGATGAGGACAATAGTCGGAATAATGTAAATAGTGCACATAATACCTCATCTCAGAAATCTAGACAGATACTAAAGGGCCGAAACGTTGTAATAAATATGGCGACAAAGATGAGGACAATAGTCCGAATAATGTAAATAGTGTACATAATACCTCATCTCAAAAATATAGACAGATAATGAAAGGCCGAAACGTTGTAATAAATATGGCGACAAAGATGAGGACAATAGTCGGAATAATGTAAATAATGTACATACTACCTCATCTCAGAAATATAGACAGATGCAAAAATGTTATCATTTAATTTTACAATATTCATAGAAATATTGCACATGTACATACACATAAATCTTTTTATGTGTGCACACTGGACATACACTGGATGTATTAACACTCCTACACACACAGACTCACTAGAAAAAATTCACTGCTAATATCTCATTCTTGAATTGTCCCCTTTAAAAATCATAATTTCCGTCCTGTGGGGTGTGAGGCCCACGTTGAAAACTACGGTTCTAGACCGTAATTAAAGGGAACTACTTCTGCAACTGAATTATAAGCGCAACTGAATGATGCTTTTCTGAGTCGCATGATCATCTCAGAGAATGTCATACAGGCACAAAACCCCCAACGGAATACACAAATAAAAAATATTACTAACATTGCTAACAGTTTTCTTAATATAAATTCACGGGACATTTGTTTACTGCTGAGATCTCCAAACTGCTGCACATGGGCCCCATCAAACCCCTTACAATATTCTCTTCGGCCCACAGCAACATAGAAAATTTATGAATTATTCCTTTTTAATGTGTCGTGTCTTTTCAAAATATGGCCGATTACGGCTCTCCACAACTTTCTATCCTGACTAATGTTAGTCTCCTTAATATAATTACTAATCCCTGTTCTGTTTGATTTGGTTGAATCGTTTTTTTACGGCTTATCAACCCTTTGCAGGTTGTTTAAAGCCAGAAAATATTTTTAGATTGTAAGCATTTTTTATTAGATAATAATGATTTAGTGATACTTGTCTTACTAATTAACCCATAGCTGGAGAGAGAAGTGGCGGATTCACATCTTTCCCAAAGGTATTTGCGCGTAAGCGAATATAACGAAGCCAACGAGAAATGAAACTCGGCTCTCCCATTAACAATTCCTAGCTGTTATCCGTTACACCACGCTCACATCCAAGTTTACCCACCTTGGTAGTGACCAGGTTTAACGTTGCTTAACTTCGGCCATCCAGTTATACAAACTCGTTAGTTACGTTTCTCGATGTTTTCGCGTTCTCCTCTTGCCTTCATGTGAGTGTCAAATTCTCTAAGCCCACTTTTCTCATGTGCCTTGGAAGTTTCAATCGTTCCTTTCTGATTTTAAATAAATGCGTAATTTTTATTTCCTCGTTGCTCACATACTCTGTCCCTGTTATTCTCAGCATCCTTCTGTAGAAACACATCTCTATTGCCCCAGTTGATCAATTCATCAATCACTGTTATGTAGGAAGATTAATAGCAGTTTAACGCTCTTTTCTTTGTACCGTCATTTTCCTGTCTCGTAATACCTTGCTTAACTTTTGAAAGCTATTACATTGTTATATTTTCCGTTGTCTGACTCCTGAGATAATTAAATTTCTGTACTTGCTCGATTCTGACGTCCCCAAGTCGTACTTCGCATCTTGGGATGCCCCTTTTGCTAGCGACTACACATTCTATCTTCGTACGATTGATTGTTAATCCTTTCTTTTCCTTATCTAAGTGTTTCTACAGTTTGCTTTCTTTTTCTGCCATAAACACAGCATCATCTGCGTCATCTTACGGTGTTTAAATTACTCCCACCAATAATAAATCCTGGTAGAACTTTTGGTTTCCTTAGGATAACCTCGTTGTAAAGTTTGAACAAATACAATGAGAACAAAAACTAATAATTCCCTTTATTTTTTTATTTTTAATCACGTAGTCGTACAGTCGACCCATGTAGTGTCAAAATAGTAACCCCCATATCAGTCACATGCGTCATATTCTTGTAAGATTTCTGTTGGTTAACTGGGGGTATGACATGTCTATAGGATTTTTTTAATGATGAATATCGTATTGGGCACCCAGTGAGGGTGCCTTCATCATGGTTTTGAATTCAGTTTTATTTCTCTTAGACTGGTTGCCAACCAAAGCTGCTATTTAACTTGTAGCCGGTGGTGAAAAACAGAGAAAGATTCATGTCTTTTTGAAGAGTATTAATGCGAAAATAAATGCAACAGACTAGACCGGAATTCGAACTCTGTTCGCTGATTCCACTTTCCGCGCTGATATCCGTTACGAAGATTAACAAATGTTTGCTTAAGAAAACATTCGCATTGTTGAGTAAATGTCCTCCCTCAGAAACTAGTTAGACATGTTGACCAATCGTTATCAAATTAAGTTCGATTTCTGTTGACTAATCTTGTTGCCTTGTGCCAGACTTAGCGTTAAAATTAGCAATTGCCGACATTCTTACTCACATCTATGTCTCTGTAATTTTGTGTGGTCTGTGTTCATGGCGTGTGTCCATAATGTTATTCTTGTACACGTTTCAAATGTCTTTTTGTTTTTTGTTTTGTTTTTCAAATATCCGAAAACTAAAAAAGAAAACAAAGATGGCGAAGGCAGATAAACTTACCGTAACCGGAAAAATGACTAAGAGATCGGATATCCGGTGTCTGGCCGGAAATCGGACACGTTTGTGATTTGATCGCCTCTTTTCGAATGTTTATCAAAAGTCGAAAGAAATAATGGATAAATACAAAATATTCAAGCCAGATTGTTCTATCGTAACAAGTGACATATTACGAGTGGTTGCTGAAAAGTTCTCAGCCTCTCAAAATCTGCTTTAAACAGGCCTTTTTCTGATTCACACCATACCCAAACCTATCGACCGGATGTGAATGCTACGAAACCAATATTAAAAATAAAAGCCGTCGCGCGCTGTGGATTCGAGCATCGCATCCAGCCCACAAAACAAATCGACCCCCAAAATATAAAATATAATTTAAACGTCAAAGCCAATCCCAAGTGTTGCCAAAAACACTGAGTCATGTATCTACACTAACTACTTTAAAGGCCCCGCTCGTAACAATAAAGCCTGTAGGTAAGTCGTCACATTTACACTATTTACATTGTTCAGACTGTTGTCCTCGTCTTTATTGTCATATTAACGACGTTTCGGCCATTGTACGCCTTGGCCTTCTTCAGGTGATATACGTTGGCATTTCAAACCGAACCCTTTATTTCTAGATTGTTCTAGTTCCACGCCTTTTCTGGATATCTCAATCTCAGTTACTTCCATTTTGTATCTCAACTCTCCAAGTATTCTTCAGTTCTGCTCTGGCCAGGTATTGAACTCACAACTCTTTGTGTCAAGTCACTGGATTAATTAAACCAACGTTTTTATTCATGCGATGTGTCCTTGGGGAAACGTCGTGGATATGGCAATAAAGATGAGGACAACAGTCAGAACAATATAAATAGTCTAAATAGTTACAATACCACATCTTAGTAATATAGACAAATCCTGAAGGAAGCTGGAGCGTACAACGGCTGAAACGTCATGAATGCGTCAACGAAGATGAGGACAACAGTCCGGACAGTGTAAATAGTGTAAATAATTAGAATACATTATCTCATTTATGTAGACAGATCCTGAAGAAGACCGGAGCGTACAACAACCGAAACGTTGTGAATGTTGACAACAAAGATCAGGACAACAGTCCGAACAATGAAAATAGCGTAAATAATTACAATACATCATCTCAGCAATATAGACAAATCCTGAAGGAGGCTGGAGGGTACAGCGGCCGAAACGTCGTGAATATGGTAACGAAGATGAGGACAATAGCCCGAACAATGTAAATAGTGTAGATAATTACAATACCTCGTCTCGGAAATATACACGGATTTTTTCTTTAGATGTCTTTTCTTTCCACCTAACTTTGTTGTTTTCATTTGTTCTCTTGCAGCTATATTTCACAAATTCTGACCAAATACCATTTTTTTATTTGAAGAACCGCGAACTTTTCAGTCACTGCGTACAAATAAATTTCACATTAACGTACACGAAAACAGGTTTTTGGCTGATAAAAAAAATGAGTGAAATGAAAAACGTCAGAGGCGAAAGTTTTGACGTTGTCTGCAAGAATTTTATCCCAAACGTTACAAACAATACAAAAAAGGATGATGTATATAAGAAGAATTTTAGAAACAGAGTCTCCCGTGCTCAAGGTCAAGTGAATGGTTATCAAGAATATTTACAGAAGCTTTAAAAATGAATGTCAGATTCGCTAGCGAACCTTGGCAATGAAAGAGAATAAATTGAATGAATAGGACAACCAAGTGAAAGAGAAGGCGAAGAGAAAGTAAAGATAAGAGAAAAGAAAAATGATACTAGAGAGAGGGGGGAGTGGGAGAGAGAGAGAAAGAGAGAGAGTGGGAGAGAGAGAAAGAGAGAGTGTGGGAGAGAGAGAGAGAGTGGGAGAGAGAGAGAGTGGGGGAGAGTGGAAGAGAGAGAGAGAAAGAGAAAGAGAGAGAGAGAGTGGGAGAGAGAGAGAAAGAGAGAGAGAGTGGGAGATAGAGAGAGAAAGAGGGCCAGAGGGAGAGAGAGAGTGGGAGAGAGACGAGTAGGCAAGAAAAGGAAAAAAATAGGTATACAGTAATTATTATACCAGGATGGCCAGCAATGCATGATGTCTGTGTAATCAATACAATACGTTTTGTGCCTACCTTTTTTTTGTTATTACTGTATACCTACTTATGCGCCCTATATAAAATCTTACGAAAAGAGGTAGAGGAAAGAAGAAAAAAAGAAGGAAGAAAAAAAAAGAAAGAACGAGAAATTGGAACAAGTGGTGGCGAGATATGTGATGAAAATACGATGCGAAGGAGAACAGACAGAAAGTCACAAAAGACAACGTATTAATATGAAACGAATTACCGAATGAAGGAACGAAAGAAGAAAGAAGAGAATAAATGAAGAAGAGATGGAATAAATTAAGGAAGGAACTTGAAAAAGAGAAAAAAAGAAAACAGATAGAAAACAAGAAATAGCAGACAAAAACATCCTATGGCAAAAAAGTAAAATGAAGTATTGGAAAGAATTGACTGAATACGAGGAAAGGAACTATGAATAAGAAAGAAGAAAGAAGGAATTCGAGAAAGAATGAAAAAATTGAAAAGAAGAATGAAAGTTGATACGAAAAGAAACAATTTTCATCGGAGAACTTTTTAAAAACTGGTAATAAAAAATATAACGGGGAAAAAAACTTTAGAAGTCAAATCATTATCTGAATCAAAACTTCGTATAACAAAAGTTGGAATGTGAAACAATGCTTCGTTCCGGCTAAATCACATCAACACGGTTAAATATTTTTGGTAGCTTATTCTTCTATTCAAAAGACGCGCATTATTCTTCGTTTAAAACAAAACAAAAAATCCCAGAAAAGAAAGAATTGAACATTTGTGAATAAGGGAAGTCTGGTAAAATATCTTCTTTAACATTTGCTTGAATGCGAACTGCTAAAAGAATTTAATTAGGCGGGTAGGTGCATCTATTTCCTTGCAGAGGAATGACGACACGACCTGAAATGATAGGCTTTTTCTTCTCGGGTGAGTCATTAACGCGTTAAAGAAACAATGGATTGAATATTCATTTGTGTGCTAAAATGGAACACATCAAGTTTGATTTGGTTACCGCTTTTTATAGACGTCTACATTATCTATATGTTCGACTTTCGATGGGTTTGCACACGCTCTTTAAATCTGTTAAATATCTATCCATATATTTATTTACCTCTAATCATATCTATCTATCTATTTATCTATCTATCAGAGTCTATTCATATCTATCTAATGTCAGTCTGTTCATATCCATCTTTTTAATCAATTTGCCTCAAGCAAGGCGGTAATTCCACAAAGATAAAAAAAAGGCTACTGGGAGTGTAAAAGAATGAGAAGTCTTTAGAAAGAACCGGAAACCCAATCCTAAACAGGAGATAAGGAATAAACTTCTCTCACTGTCTGTCTGTCTGTCTTCCTATCTTTCTATCTCTCTCTCTCTCTCTCTCTCTCTCTCTATATATATATATATATATATATATATATATATATATATATATATATATATATATATATATGGTAGACTCTCCGGTCGTATTCGACGTATGAGGGTCAAACAGGTCAGTTCCTAGGAACCGACACAAGCACATATGATTTAATTATAGCGTTGAAGGCATTGTGCAGAAACAACCAGATTTTTTGAAAAGACCTGGAGCACTATGTGCCAAAAGGTCCCCAAACAACCTTCCGGCGGTTTTTGAATTCAAAGTTGTCCTTCTCCTACACCATTTGCCATCCAATGCTATAGAACCCAGTCTGTCCTGCTATTTACCAATAGCTGGAGGGAGAAGATGATTAATGCATTTCTCAAGGGGATTAGTGAATGTAATGGATTCGACTGGATTCCTTAATCCGGGCCGCTATCCACTACTCCACCGTGCCTCCTATATATATATATATATATATATATATATATATATATATATATATATATATATATATATCGACATCAACTCTCCCGTCGAATTCGACGTATGTGGGTCAAGCAGATGAGTTCCTAGAAACTGAGGGCCCGATACCAACACATGAGATTTGATTATAGTGGTGAAGGTTTCGTGCAGGACCATCCACAATTTTTTAACGGACGAATACAGAGACCTGGTGCACTGAGTGTCCCAAACGACCCTCCGCAGGTTTTGAATTTAGAGTTGTCCTTCTCCTAGGCCAGTTGTCATCCAAGGCTATAGAACCCAGTCTGTCCTGCTATTTACCCATAGTTGGAGGGAGAAGAAGAGGATTCATACCTTTCCCAAGGGTATTAGCACGTAAGTGAATGTAATAGATTCGACTGGAATTCGAATATATATATATATATATATATATATATATATATATATATATATATATATATATATATACATATATATATATATATATATATATATACATATATATATATATATATATATATATATATATATATATATATAAAATTAATTTAATTAAAAGAAAAACAGACAACTTTAAGACTTCATTAGTTATAATTTATTTCACCAGAGAATTTTATTTTTCTCTGGATCTTCAGACTTCACTTTCAATGGTAAAACGAAAAATGAATATATATAGGGTGCAATGAGTGAATTGTCACCATTTTATATTTTTAATTTCGCGCGTGCGCTTTGTTTGTTATTGATTTTGTCAACTGTACAGTATGGTAGGGTCAGTTGGGAACCGTCTGTGAGAAAAAAGCACCATGATGCAATTCACTCCGCCAGAAATTTGAAAACAGCATGCTCTACTGCTTGGCATTCACACCGGAGGCTTAATATAAACATTTCAGTGTGTTTGGGTGCCAATTTGAGGACATTGCAGATCATTCGGAAAGAGCTGAATGAGTATAATGGGGATTACAATGACACAGCAGCTCGGAAAACTCACTCTGATCGTTCTGATAAGAAACAATTCTTGAATTTGTTGGTGAGGGCTTCAGACTCAACACGCAGGCCTACATCAAGTGCTACCCTGGATCAAGAGGGTGGCTGCTGGAAGACCCAATATCTAGCAACAGGACTCTGCACCATGCTCTACAAGCAGGATAACCCATTCATGGCTTTCAGACAATTTCTGCAACCACATTACCCCTTACATCTGACCACCTAACTCTATAGAGCCCAATCCCCTTGATTATTATGTGTGGGGAGCAGTTGAGGGAGAGACCAACAAAACTCTTTGTAGCACTAAAAATGAAGGAAAGGATTATGGCAGCATTCCCCAAGTTAAATAATGAGACCGCCCAGAAGAGATGCAGGAGATTCCGAAGTCGTGTGGAAGCCGTGGTTGACGCCAATGATAATTTTATTGAATAAATTTACTCTTCAGTATTTCAAAATATTTTTGTGTAATTTTGGTAAATATATATTAAAATAGGATGACAGTGTTATTTTCGTTTTTGCGTAATTTAGACGGCAATTTATCCATCGTACTCTGTTCATATAATATATATATAAAGACATTAATATTTAAGTAAATGTTCTGTTTATAATAAACAGTATTAAACAACATTTACCGGCCTGAATATCCGAGAAATTTTCATAGAAAATATTCGTCCTCCGACAGGAATCGAACCTGTATCCTATACGGAACCGTCATATAGCCTGACGTGCCTTAGCCAATTGATCCACAAAGGATCGTTCGGTAAGCCAGGTCGATTTTACTGCTTTTAAACTACAATCTTCCATGATTCTGCTTATGACGTATCAAAATGTAAACAAATGACGTCACACATTATGAACTGGACAAAGTCCAACAATTATTTTAAGACATTTTTATGTTTATACATTCTTTTTATAGATACAAATATTTAAGTAAATGCTCTGTTTATAATAAACTGTATTTAACAACATTTACCGGCCTGAATATCCGAGGAATTTTCATATATATATGCGCTACTTAGTAGAAAGCGCTCAATATCAGTGATAGAGCTAACATAATAAGTTGTATGGATATCAGAAAAACTGGTTTATTTTTAAAAATTTGATCTATTTATGCTTACTTGACTATGTTTAAAGGTAGGTGAGGGGATCTACTTCTGTGTTTGTTTGGGGTGGTACTATCACACGCATAGACGTATATACATACAGATGTACGTATTTTAGTTCACACTAACACATCCATATAAGCAATTCTCGCCTAGCAGTGTGAGTCTTCTTGTCAAACATGTTGTAGTGTGGCCTATATAATTGTTTATTCATTTTGATTGATCAGGAATACAATTGCTTAATGGGCATTTAAATGTTTGATAAGAAGACTCTCACTACACCTTTCTGACCATAGCTCAATTAGATCTCGTTTAAATATTCATGGGAACCTACCGGAGACTATTTGGAACATACTTGTCGACAACATTAATATAATAGTATCATGTACATGCAAAAAAAAAACCTAAAAATAATGGAAGCTTTATTAATAAAATAAAAAAAAACAACACTCAATAATATCAACTATGAACATGGACATAATATCTTGACCGTGTTTTGAAAATGAAAACATTATATAAATACATACATGCAACAATCTATTTCTTGTTAACAGTTAAGATATTTCAAACTTGAAAATGTCTAAATGTATAGCCAAAAGCGCGCGGAAAGAAAGAATAACTGTACAGTTTTTATATAATTTATCTACAGAAAAGAAAAACTTATGAGAACACATGAGAAATTGTACAAAAAAATAAATCAAAACACCTTGTCTGTCATATTCAATGAAACATGCATGAAAGAACGATTGCCGCTACCTAAATACAGACACACACACACACACACACATATACACACACACACATATATATATATATATATATATATATATACGATTGCGTCTAGCATGAAACAGCCTGTCGCCTGTCGTGTTGACTTCAATGTTCACTATTATATTTACATACGCTCTATCTCTGATATTGAGCACTTTATCCCATAAGTATAGCACACCTTAAAAGTATATTTCTTCATATATATATATATATATATATATATATATATATATATATATTACGCAAATCATTCATACGAAAAGCAGATAATGAAGTTAATGATATAGCAAGAATCACTCTCGCAAACAATTTTTAATAATAAAATTAAAATATTAAATTAATATTAAAAATTGTTTGCGAGAGTGATTCTTGCCATATCATTAACTTCATTATCTGCTTTTCGTATGAATGATTCGCGTAATATAAATTGAATCCGCACCACATACTTGATATATACATATATATATATATATATATATATATATATATATATATATATAGTGTGTGTGTGTGTATTGGGGTAGCAGGTCATTATTCAAGCCTGTATTGTTAAATATAACAGACAACGAATGTCTATTATGTTTGATCATGAACCGTTCTAAGCTTCGTATAGTGGCTTTAGTTTCGGGAGGAAATAAAGACAAAAACTGCCCAAAATTTGGATAATTTTTATTCTGCTGTTCGTCGATCTAAGCTTTCAGCTCACATGAGCCATCATCCGAGTGGTTAGATGGACATTACAACAGTGACATTCGCCATCAAATATGACATCGTGTTATGTTTAGATAGAAGTTTGCTATGCGACGATAACGGTCGCGGAATAGCAGACGCAGATCGTAAATACATAATGTGGTTCTGTGACGTCGTACATGATCACGTGAGATAAGCAAAAGACCATGTGTTTAAATGCATTGTAATAATGAAAGCTTCTTCCCGAGAACCAAACACACAAGATGATGCGACTTTGATCACTACAAACTTAACGTCTTCAGGTTTAGACTCACCTGTTGTTATCTATACTACATATCCTCGTATACTGCACTTACTTCCACTTCTTACGTTCATACAACAATCTCGTTCGGCAAGCCTCTACCTTGAATGGTTCTTAGGCATTGTTGTAGGTTTGGTTTGGTTTGGTTTGGTTTGGTTTACGGTATATCAACCTCAATGGGTTATTTAATGCCGACAAGATTTTTATTGCGGTAGTATTTTTTTTTCAAACATGTATTCTTGGTAATATTTTTCAAAAAATGTATTGCTCGTAATATTTTTATTTTCCAAAAATGTACTGTTGGTAATAATGTACTGCTGGTAATAATTAAAACCTATTTTTAAACCTTCATAGTGTTTTGACCCCTTTTGGGGGGTAACTATTTCCCCCTTGCTGGGACCCTGATAGGTGCTACCACCTCGGGTCAGAGGGGGACCTAGGAATACGAGCAATTAAGAGTTGATTCCTCAAAACTTCCTAATCAAAGGCCATGCTGTCGGATGTAGTTTGTCGTCATACCCAGGACGCGGTTGTAGTTTATCGTCATACCCAGGACGCGGTTGTAGTTTGTCGTCATACCCAGGACGCCGTTGCAGTTTGTCGTCATACCCAGTACGTGGTTGCAGTTTGTCGTCATACCCATGACGTGGTTGTAGTTTATCGTCATACCCAGGACGCGGTTGTAGTTTGTCGTCATACCCAGGACGCGGTTGTAGTTTGTCGTCATACCCATGACGTGGTTGTAGTTTATCGTCATACCCAGAACGTGGTTGTAGTTTGTCGTCATACCAAGGACGCGGTTGTAGTTTGTCGTCATACCCATGACGCGGTTGTAGTTTGTCGTCATACCCAGGACGCAGTTGTAGTTTGTCGTCATACCCAGGACGTGGTTGTAGTTTATCGTCATACCCAGGACGCGGTTGTAGTTTATCGTCATACCTAGGACGTGGTTGTAGTTTGTCGTCATACCCATGACGTGGTTGTAGTTTATCGTCATACCGAGGACGCGGTTGTAGTTTATCGTCATACCCAGTACGGGGTTGTAGTTTGTCGTTATACCCATGACGTGGTTGTAGTTTATCGTCATACCTAGGACGCGGTTGTAGTTTGTCGTCATACCCAGGACGCGGTTGTAGTTTGTCGTCATACCCAGAACGTGGTTGTAGTTTATCGTCATACCCAGGACGTGGTTGTAGTTTGACGTCATACCCAGGACGCGTTTGTAGTTTGTCGTCATACCCAGGACGTGGTTGTAGTTTATCGTCATACCCAGGATTCGGTTGTTGTTTATCGTCATACCCAGGACGCGGTTGTAGTTTATCGTCATACCCAGGACGCGGTTGTAGTTTATCGTCATACCCAGGACGCTGTTGTAGTTTGTCGTAATACCCGAGATGGCTTACTATAGGTGGACATTTGTTTTTAAAATTTCTATGCCTGAGAAATGGGCAAAAATCCAAACTCTGTGTATAATTCGAGGCAGCTAATCAACAACTCATGTCCGGATCGGGGCGGTTTTGTAAATTCCCACCTGTGGGAGATATTTTTTTCTGAAGTTTTAATGTTTTGCTATCTAAAATTTCTGTAATTGTCATTCAGAGTGCGCAGTGTTTTGTTTCACAAATCTATTACACATTTGTTTGTTTTTTTTACTATTTCGTCTTTATATAGTTTCAACAAGTTTCTCAAATTTTTGTTTACTTCCCTTTAGCTGACAATAAAGCCATCTGAAAGTAACAGGATCTTATTCAACACATAAATCGAATGAAAGGTGTGCCTTTAAAATCTCGAAAATCATTTAACGTTTTTGTGAAATTATTCAGGCTTTATACAGATAACTTCATTCATAGCATATTGTAGAATAATGAAATATAATCTCGCATAATAAACAGTATCCAGTTCTGACACATCGCAACATGATGTCTCTGTTATTAGTGTTAGATAAATTTATTCAACTTCGGAAACAAATGAATGATAACAAAGCATCTGTATAAATAAGAATAGATTGGAACTTTTAATAAAAGAAAACTAATTCGAGAATTGATACTTCAGATGCTGGGAGAAATGACAATATTAAATAAAGCCTCAGATCTGTCTATATTTCTCAGATCAGGTATTGTAACGATTTCCATTGTTCGGGCTATGGTTTTCATCATTATTGTCATATTCAGGACGTTTCGGCCGTTGTACGCTCCGGCCTTTTTCAGGTGATATACGTTGGAATTTCCAACCGTATATCACCTGAAGAAGGCCGGAGCATACAACAGTCGAAACGTCGTATGTATGACAATAAAGATTATGACAGCAGTTCGATCAATGTAAATATTGTAAATAAGAGATTGTGGGTACTATATATGTTCTGTAAAATGCTTCTATAATCGAAGTTAAACAGATATTTCGGCATTTTTACATAGATATTGAAGTTGGTTTTTTGATTGGTTGATTTGTTTTACGGCTTTTTATGTCCGTTATTTAAAGCCGGATCGTATTTTGTATTGTAAGAATAATTCTTTCTTTTTGAAAGTGAATATTGCACTAACAATTTTTTGAAGATAACAATGCCTTTTTTTGTCTACGCCATAATTTTTTTTATCTACGCCCTGCTATTTAACTTATAGATGGATTCATATTTAACCCAATGCTATTTGTACGTTATTAAAATTCTGCAAAATACTGACATTGAATATAAGCGAAGCCCCTCCCCATATTATCATCGATTTTTTGTCATGTATTTCTCGACTTATACACAAGTATATACTTTCTCTTCAACATCTTTCTCTTAATCAAATAACTTAACCTAACAGATCCAACATAAAACGAACTAGGATCCATCTCGTAGGTGTTTTAAGGTACAGAGTTATCAATCCATCCTCTTATAGTTAAGTAGACGCTTTCCAAAAGCTAAGCAAAGTATTAAGAAACAGGAAAATTTCGTTAGAACCAAAGAAAAGAGCCGTGAACTGTTATGTAATATCAGTCCTCCCATATGACAGTGAAAGTTTGATAATCTCCTCACAGAAGAAAAAGAGACTTGAGGAAATAGAAATGTTTTTTCTACAGAAGGATTCTGAGAATATCATGAAAAAACATGTGAGCAACGGTGACGTTTTTAGGGAAAATGGAAACAAAAATTGTTCCGACTGTTGTCCTCATCTTTATTTTCATGTCACGCCGTTTCGGCCGTTGTATAATCCGGCCTTCTTCAGGTAATTGGAATTTCGAACTGAACCCATCATTTAGTCCATCAGTGTAGATTGTTCTAGTTCCACGTGCCATGACTCTTCCGGATTTCTCACTGGCAAATACAAAAACTTAAGGAGTCAGCACATGCTAGGCCACAAAAATCTCCTGAGCCGGCCAAGCATAGAAATGAATACAGTATGGGAACCAGTGATACGGAGTGCTAGGGAAAAGCAATAATAATAACAAAATTGCAATATGAGCTTTGGTTAAAAATAGTCATCGAGACATTAAATTTATAAGTCCCAAAAGTTCATACACTGATGTCCTCAAGGGCTTATGGCTCAGTGGATAAAAGCGTTCGTTGGATCCAAAGAGTTGTGATTTCAATACCTGGTAAGCAAAAGCAAAACCTTGAGTTAAAGGGAGATAAGTGGAAGTAGGATGGCACGTGGAACTAAAAGAATCAACCCTGGTGGACGAAATGAAGGCTTCAGTTAGAAATTCCAATCACCTTAGGCAACGGTAAGCAGTTGTGTAAATGAGTGGTAGAACAAAGATTAGGATAGATAGCAAAAAATCACTAAAAGCTAAAAAAGGAAATTGTGGAGAGCAATAATCACGGCACATAGACTGACAAAAAGTGAAGTAAAGAGAAAGAAAGAAAAAGGGAAATATAAAACGTTCTTTGTAGCGGATCGTAAGCGAACTTTGAATTTTATTGGCATTTAAAATCTCTAACTAACCAGGCGGGACTTGAATGAATTACAATCCACAAAGCGGAAGTCCGGCTTTGAACGGAAATTCTTCTTTTTTTTTTAGAAAAAAAAAAAAGAAAAAATAATACCACAATGAAAAACAATTAGATTTGCATTTTTACCTTAGGGCTTGCCATTTATTTGTAACAGCTACAAGCTAAACATTGACAAGAACACCTGAAACATGGCACTGAGCCATCGAGGGTAACGTAATGGTAGCCATTGGGTGGAACGGAAGTGCTGACATTCAGAAAATGGATGTGGGTCAGTTGAGGCTAAACAGAGTTACCTCGAAAATCAATCTGTTTTCCCCACCTCACTTCTCTCTCATATTACACACTATTTCATGCTTGCACTTCCATAACTGCCATCGTCTGAGTAGGTACTTTCATTATCAAGTGTCTGTGTTAGGGGGGGGCGGTTTTACTTTGAGAAAAGAGCTCACCGAACCATGTTCAAAAATCGACTGTCAAGATTCGGGCCAACAAGCAAACTTTTCCATCTTAAAGTACATATATCTAGATATTTACTAAGCTCGGCTTAGTCAGGCACAAGGCCAGACAAATAAATAAAAGCAGGAACAAGAAGACTGTGCTATAATAATATTAATATATTGCAATTTTGACTCCTTTTCATCCCTATCCATTTTGTTCTTTGTTTCTTCATGTCCTCTACAGAGTGCGATGGGTAAATTAACGCCATTTTATTTTTATTTTTAATTTTGCGCATGCGTGTTATTTGTTTTTGATTTTGTCGACTGCGCAGTATAGTAGGGTCAGTTGGGCACCGTCTGGAAGAAAAGAGCACCATGACGCAATTCACTCCACCGGAAATTTGGAAACGGCATTCTTTACTGCGTCAGAAATTCCGATGCGAACATTTTTTGTGTCTGGATGTCAATCTGAGGACAGTGAAGAAGATTACGAAGGTGTTTGGCTTGATCACTAGTGATGGCGATGTTATGCCCCCATTCAGCTTCCCACAGGGACTCAAACTCAACACGAAGGCCTACATAAAGTGCCTTGAGGAGGTAGTGCAGCCCTGGGTCAAGAGGGTGGCTGCTGGAAGACCTTATGCCTGGCAACAGACTCTGCACACAAGCAGAAGAGCACAGTCATAGCTGTCAAACTGCGACCACATCACCCCTTACATCTGGCCACCTGACTCCCCATACTGCAAACCCCTTGATTACTGTGTGCGGGGCACAGTTGAGCGGGACACCAAGAAAAATCTTTGTAAATGAAGGCAAGGATTATGGCAGCATTCACAAACTTAAACAAAGATACCGTCCAGAAGAGTCTGAATTCATCTGGAGGCCGTCGCTAAAGCCAATGGCGATTTTATTGAATAAGTTTACTCTTTAGTAATTCAAGATATTTTTTGTGCAATTTTGGTAAATATATCTGTTTAAAAGAGATGACAGTGTTATTTTCATTTCTGCATCATTTTGACGACGATTTATCCATCGCACCCTGTATTTACCTCGGTACCTGGATATGACATGAGGTGTTTTTTTTTTAAAGAGGAGAGGCAATATGCGTACATATATACGAAGAATAAAATTGTCCGGTCATCGCGACAACCGTAACGTCAAACCACAGAAATCAAAATTAAATTTGACATTTCAATCTATATAATTTCTATCTGAAATACACCAGAATATTTTACTTAATGGAAATAATAAATTTAATTATTAAACTTTCAATTAAAGCTAAAATGAAACATTCAAGAAAGATTTTTCATTTTTAAAATTTAATTTTAAACCTTAGGTGTCGAAAATTTATGCCAAAATAGTGGACGTATCTAATTTTATCTAATCGTACAAGGATCACGATGGCGAGTGTTTATGCTATAAGAAGGATATTAGCTTCAAGGACTCTCTTTACTACTAAAACCATTGAAAATTCGGTGACTATTAAAAACTTATAGGATTACTCCATTTGTCTACCAAAGAACTCCTAAGGATCTAGATGACGTTATCATAAGATATCTTAGAGATAGAATGTATCTTGTTCACTTCGTGGGACATTTCAGTCCCCAGCAAAGATCGTGTCGCATTGAACATATCACAGAAAGTGTACAGCACACATTGCTCTAAGCTTACATGACTAATAAGCCTACTAAATCAATAAACAACACTTCTCAAATGTAAGTTCTTCACAATCTTTCATAGGCACTTTTCACACGCGTACGTACGAAAAAACACACTTCTACATACAACCCAACCATACGCCACTTTTGTATTCTTTATTTCGTAATCAGTAATATTGAAGCAGGTGTTTAGTTCGTAGGAAACTTACTGTCACGTGTGCGACAAAAGAAATAAGAGAAGTAAAGAGAACGACAGAAGACCAACTGAGTTTGTAATAGTAAACAAAAGAGATTTTATTTTAGTGTTTTGTCAGTAACTAATAAAGGAAAAACATAAAGTCTTACCGGCAAGAAGTTAAAAATATTTCAAAGTAACTTCAGTCGGGAGTCACTGGTTTCTTTTCCTATACACTTACACATCCAGTCAGTGAACGACAAAAAACTAACCGCTTTGAAGCAGATTTTTACCGCAATTGACTTTACCAGCCAACAAGCTTAATTTTAGCGCCAACTAACACAAGACCCCCCACTGTCAGGTCATCTGACTACATCGAAAAATTCTTTGAGGTCTTTGAATTAAATGACCTTGGAGAAACTTATTTCGCAAAAATAGATTCTCTTAGCACTTACGAACATTCGATCTCTAACCAAAAGCACATAATGCTGCAGGTGTGGAAAATAAAACATCATGATTACGAATATTTCTGTAGAACTTTAGAAATCCAATGTCTTTCCAAATCTTGAACAGGAGAAGTAATTTAGGTTTGGTTTTGGTTTGGTTTGGTTTGGTTTGGTTTGGTTTACGGCATATCAACCACAATTGGTTATTTAATGCCGACAAGATTTTTACTGGTATTTTTTTTCAAAAATATATTGCTGGTAGTATCTTTTTACAAAAAAATGTGCTGGAATCTTCTTTTCAAAAATGTATGTCTGGTAAAAAAATTTTTCAAAAAAAGTATTTCTGGTATTAAAACCTATTTTTATACTTTCATAGTGTTTTGACCTCTTTTTTTTTTTTGATGGGGGGTAACTATTTGTCCATAGATGGGACCTTAACAGGGGCTACCACCCCGAGTCAGGGTGAACCTGGGAACACCAACAATTAAGAGGTGGTTTCATGCTCCTCAAAATCTCCTGATCAAAAGCATTGCTGCCATATGTAGTTTATCGTCATACCCAGAATGGGAAATGCTTTAGGTATCGTGAACTAATACAAGGAAATGCGTTATAGATTTTGAATGTTTCTGAAGATCTGAGAATAAAATGGAAAACAGCAAATCACCTAGAAAGATATAGGAACACTATGAAATATTATGAAACATGAAAGTGATGGTCGTACTTATAATTATTAGAGTACGGGGAATAATTTCATTGCAAACCTGTTAGAACAATAGAAGCAAAAAGAAGAAAGGAAATGATTCAGGCAAGATGACATCATTGGCGATTCTAACTGGAACAAGTGGATTAGCAAACTTTCAATAAGTTTCCCACACTGCATTTTAGCAGGATTTTAAAGAGAATTTGATAGTAGTTTCTTTTTTATCTGACTTTTTAAAACGTTGAAGTTAATGTTTCTGTTTTATTCGACGTCTCAGACTAATACGTTTTCTTGCTCTTATCGTTGTGCAACAGACGAAATGTGTTTCGGTTGGAATTCGGGGATAGTGGAGAAAAATCAATGAATGACTTCTTTATTTACTCTATAAACTTCCCATCTGCATGGATAAAAAAAAAACGGAGTTGAACTTCGGTCCTTAAAGTGATAAGAAGAGGAAAACTTTACATCTTAAATGAACCGGTCTGAGTCATGCCAATCAACCATTTTCAATCAAAGAGACCAAGTCTACAGTTTACTTTAGAGCCAAATCAACGTAAATTCTGCTGAGATGTGTAACTTAATATTATCGAAAAAAGTAACCTACCTAGGAAAATGGCACCTTAATTCAATCTCGAATTAATTCTCGAATAATCTCACGCACGATTCACTTAAGATTTTATGGTTATTTCCTAAGAGTAGCTTAGATATAGCACAAGGCCGAATATATGGGGCACCTAGTGGGGATCAAACTCACTTTTCAGTCGTAACTGATCTAGCGAGACAAGCTTGCTAACAATTACACCACGCCGAGGTGCTCACTCTTAAGCTTTTATGAACAATTTTCAAATTCATTTTCTGGGATTGCCATCAGCTGTTTTGTCGCAATCACCTTAGTCCTACCTGTGGTTTAAAATCTCCACCGTTTCAACGATGATAAGAAAGAAAGAAAGAAAGAAAGAAAGAAAGAAAGAAAAAAAATCCATTCCCACCTTTAAAAGATTTTGTTGCTGCAAGGGACAAGCCCCTAAAGTCGAATTATATCTTCCATGAAGAGGTCGCTATTATTCATCTATTGAAATGGACTCTAATTAATTCAATGACTTCTTTACTTACTCGCACTTGACCAGTTGCCATCCAAGGCTATAGAACCCAGTCTGTCCTTTAGCAATGTGCGGTGAAATATCAAAAGAAAGGAGGAATAACAAAACCTAAGAATATATTTAAGCAAATATTAGATTGGTACAAAGATTCGTAGCATTTGAAAAGCGGATTTCGTTTCATACGTAGCTGAATGATGAAAAAATATACTCTTAAGGTGTGCTATATTTATGGGATAAAGTGCTCAATATTAGAGATAGAGCGTGTGTAAATATAAAAGTGAACATTGAAGTCAACATTTAGAGGCGACAGGCTGTTCCATGCAAGACGCAATAGCCAGTCCATGAGTGTTGTTTTATAAATAAAACAACACACATGGCCTGATAATTGCGTCTAGCAAGAAACAGTCTATCGCCTCTAAAACAACACACGTGGCCTGACGATTGCGTCTAGCATAGAACAGCATGTCGCCTCTATGCGTTGACTTCAATGTTCACTTTTATATATATATATACAATACATACATATATATATATTTATATATATATTGTTTCAGACGTGACTGATATATATATATATATATATATATATATATATATATATATATATATATATATATATATATATATATATATATATGATGGAGTCTCCCGTCGAACTCGACGTATGAGGGTCAGACAGATCAGTTCCCACAAACTGTAAGCCCGACACCCACACAGGATTTGATTATAGTGTTGAAGGCTTTGTGCAGGGCCATCCACACTTTTTGGAGGGACGACTACAGTCCCCAAACGACCCTCCGCAGGTTTTGAATTCAGAGTTGTCCTCCTAGACCTGTTGCCATCCAAGGCTATAGAACCCAGTCTGTCCTTTAGCAATGAAATTTTTACCGAATAACGAATATATATATATATATATATATATATATATATATATATATATATATATATATATATAAAAGTAATGTATGATTAGCAATGAAATTTTTACCGAATAAAGATTAGGGTGTAATGCATAAATATTATACAAAGTTACAAAAATATTGAGAGAGGGAGAGATAGAGAGAGAGGGGGGGTTGTGTAGGATAATTTAATTTAAGTTTCATCAGAAGATAAAATATGGAAGAGAAAACAAAATTCTGGTACTTTTATTTTTGTTTTGTTTATTTTTCATAAGTTAAGCAGACCTCAATCAGTGTTCGTATGTCTATAATTCATGAGTGCATGTGTATCGCAATTTTAGTTGCCTATGCGGCATTGTGATACATATACAATTTATATCAATAACAAGAGAAATATATATATATATATCGTCAGGCCATGCGAGTTGTTTTTGCTCGACTATTTATATATAAAGGTCAGAGATGCAGCATTGTGGGTAATGCTATTTATCTGAACTGTAACGGTTTCGAATTATTTTAGCGGTTGTTGAGTGGGGATAATTGTGGATCCGAATGCAATTTTTGCATACTTATACCGTTGTTAGTTAAGTGTTTTGTTTATTATCGATGTCATGAAATAATCTGTCACCCCCATGAGTGACAACACTATAGGTAGTAACTACTATAAGTATCTGTAAGTCCACGGACTACAGAGTCCAGCCGAAATCTGAGCAGAGAGGAACCCGGACGAGGCTATGCTGAAGGGCAGAGTCTCGTTCGGGGAGATTGACCATCCCGATCCCTTTTATGCGGGTTCTACGGTCATTTTCTGGCCGAGCCTACGGGCTCGGAGAACCCACGTTAAACCCGGCTTTGTGCCACATGCAACCCTCGTGGTAGGGTGGCTAAATATATTAGCCGAAATCTTTTTCGGCTGATCAGTCGAAAACTCTGCCTTCGGGCAGAGAGGAACCCGGACGAGGCTCCGCCGAAGGGCAGAGTCTCGTTCGGGGAGGTAGACTGACCCTGAACCCGTTTATACGGGTTCAAAAGGGAATATTTTTTGGCCGAGGCTACGGGCTCGGAAAGCCCACGTTAAACCCGGCCTTGGGCGGCGGGCTGAATATTCTAGCCGAAATCTTTTTCGGCTAGACAGTCGAACACTCTGCCTCTGAGCAGAGAGGAACCCGGACGAGGCTCAGACGAAGGGCAGAATCTCGTTCGGGGAGGTTGACCAACCCGATCCCGTTATGCGGGTTCTACGGGCAATTTTTGGCCGAGCCTACGGGCTCGGAGAACCCACGTTAAACTCGGCCTTGTTCCACATGCAACCCTCCTGAGAGTGGCTAAATATTCTAGATGAAATCTTTTCAGCTATACGGTTGAACTCTCTGCCTTCGGGCAGAGAGAAACCCAAACAAGGCTATGCCGAAGGGCAGAGTCTCGTCTGGGGTGGTAGACAATTACCTGACCCCGTTTTTACGGGGTCTACGGGGAATTTTTGCCGGAGCCTACGGGCTCGGATACTCCACGTTAAATTCGGTCTTGTGCCACATCCGACCGCGTGGGGCGGTTGGCAAATACAACCTGAAAGGCTGGTCGAACTCTCTGCCTCTGAGCAGAGAGGAACCCGAATGAGACTATGCCGAAGGACAGAGTCTCGTTCGAGGAGGTAGACCGACCCGATCCCATTTATGCGTGTTCTACAGGGAATTTTTGGCAGAGCCTACGGGCTCGGATGATCCACGTTAAACTCGGCCTTGTGCTACATCTACCCTCGTGGTCGGGTGGCTAGTAAATACCGTCTAACTGGAATCTTTTTCAGCTGTGCTGGTCGAACTCTCTACCTTCGGGCAGAGAGGAACCCGGACGAGGCTATGCCAAAGGGCAGAGTCTCATCCGGGGAGGTAAACAGACCCGATCCCGTTTATTCAGGGTCTGCGGCGATTTTTTGCCCGAGCATACGGGCTCGGGAACCCCACATTAAATTCGGCCTTGTGCCACACGTGACTGCGTGGGGCAGTTGCTAAATTCCGTCTAACTGGGATTTGTTGAGTACTATGCAGACTAATGCGAGAACTACCGACCTTCCAATAGTGGCACTCACTACTGGATTAACTTGCGACGACCTTGTGTATAACAGTTAACTTTATTCTTATTGTACTGGTTTTTGGGGTTTTTTTTTCTTTTTTTTACAATAAACCTTTACGTATTTTCCACCTTGTTTTTCAGATATATATTCCTGTTAGCACGGAATATAACAATTATTTATTATTTTATTGTTGACTCTTATTACTACGTTTTCTTTTGTTTATTTGAGTACGTGGTTTGTTAATTTATTTTATACCTAGTTTATCTACTTATTTATTTGTTTGGATTAATTTATTTTAGTTTTTTTTCTTTATTTATTTTATTTTACTTATTTATTTTAATTTATTTTTGTTGCTTTTCAGTTTTCGATTTTTAAGTAACGTAGTAAAAATTTGTTTTCGTGTCTGCATTTTGAGATGAGTTTCAATCGTTTATTTAGTAGTTTGTTTTGGTCTGGAAAGGTAATTATAGCTATTTTTACCTCCAGGCAACGTTTACAGTTTTTTGGATAAATTATTGTAGACTGTTTTTCTTATTTTTCATGATATTTTTGGTGTGATTAGGATTTTGGCTTTTAATCTCCCAGATATGTTAAATTTCCCTGTCGCGTATTTGCTATTTGTAAAGGATGTTTGTGTTCGTAGTTTCTTTGTTTCCAGTGTCCTTGAGTTACTCCTATGTATATCTTTTCTTCGTTAGTTGCTGATTTTACAGTAGCTTTGTATATCACATTGTTCAGCAAGCAATTGCAGTAACTACGGTCATTTCTTCCGATAATTTTCTGAGGTAAGGGTAGAATCTCCACCTTACATTAATAGAACAAAATAATTAACACTCAGACAAATACTGGAAAAAATATCGTATTTTTCTCCACGTAAAGTTATAAATCATTATACAATGACGAAACAAGAAACAAAGACAATGTGAACAAATAAAATATATGTTAATTTATATCTCTGCTTTATTGCGAGTAGTGTATTAAGAATAAACATTTTTTTAAAATAAATCAACCACCAATCTTTCAAATAAATCATTCACGAGAGTTCCGCCGTATTCCTGCAGCGATAAAACTTACTTCCCGATACGAGTAAAGTTAACTTGCCAAGAAATATTTCCTATTAACATCTGCTTTGAAGTTAAATTATTCACAAACTAGCACAAGCACTTGTCCTTGCACGGGTTTATAAAGACATGAAATCAATACAATCACGTGAGCTCAGTACACTTTGTATCAATCGCTATGAAAAAAATAAGTCTAACAATTTTCGTTGGGTAAGGGAATTTTGATTCAATCACAGTTGTTCCTTCTAAGCAATGCACATAAATGATCGATTTTTCCTTTACAAAAATTCGCTAAAAAAACATTTTCGCAAAGAAACATTTTAATTCACAAAAAAAATATCGAACGAAAATTAAAAATTAAACTACAAAATAACAAATCAAAACGAACATGTGGGTATACAGACAGGCACGCTTTTAAAAAAAGTACCATTATTATTTGAATATCTTTTGTATTTACGTAAGTTCATTATCTTAAGAATGTTGGCGATCATGGCTCTCCACCATTTCTGATCTTTTGTAACTCTGAATAAGATTTGTTTTTTCTATCCCTTCTAGTCCATGTTCTGCGAAACATTTACACAATTTCGGTAGGTAGGTTATTCACTATCCTGTCCCACATACCTTCAATATGTCCTATGTGTGTCAAATTCTCTAAGCCTTCTTTCCTCATCATGTGCCCTAGAAATTTCAATTATCTCTTTCTGATCCAAAGTATAAGCGTCCTTTTTGGTTCCATTTTTCTGAAAACTTCCTTGATACTCACATGATCAGTCTATGATATTCTCAGCATCCTTGAATTCGTTAGGTGAGTCCTGCGTTGTTTTTCACTGTCCCTCTTGCTTTTAATAATTCCTGTGAATGTCAAATTTTCTTAACCTTCTTTCCTCGTTATGTGACCGAGAAATTTCAATTTCCTCTGAGTATAAGTGTCCCTTTTTATTCCATTTTATCTAAAACTTCCTCATTGCTCACATGATTGGTCCATGGTAATTTCAGTATCCTTCTGTAGAACCGCATTTCTGTTGTTCCAAGTCTCTTCTTTATCTGTGAGGAGATTGTCCAGCATTCCCTGCCATATAAGAGGCCTGATTTCACATGTTTTTTTTTCTGTTTCTTAACTGTTTTAAAAAATACTAGCAGTCTTCAGTTTATCCACGAATGCGAATTCAAAGAGAATTCTTGTTACCAAGGAAATTATCATATTTTACTGTTATTAACATTTGCATTTGTGTGTCTCAACGGCTGTTGTGATGCGTCTAGTATGGTAGTCTGTAGCGGTAGTGCTTGTCGCTTCTCGCTTTCAGTTACCGCCGCTGGCTAGTAGCAATGCGAAAAGGAGAGCCGAGTGCGTAAGACTTCCCCTGCCAGTATATAGCCTCTCCATCAGTAAACCCTATATAGTCCCTCCTCGTGGCGACACATGTCAACCGAGCACCTTGCGGACTAAACTACAGGGGACGGGAGAGGAGTGTGGCACCCATAACATGGGGCATGCAGGCCCACCGGTGTATAAACACGCCCTGGTGCCCATGAACCAAACCCCAGTTATGGGTTAAATAGCTCCGCTGCCTTGTGGAAATCTTCGGGAGAAGAAAAGGATAAGGAGTAAACCCTACACAAATCCGGAGTGGAGCCCCTAAGGCGGATGGACGGCACTCTGTGGTACATTCCGCAACTCCTGCAGCCGCGCTGGTCCCAAACTATATTGGTTCATCCTTTCCTTTGGAATCTACTAGCAAGGACGAGAGGGGGAACTAGACGTCTGGGCAGCCCTAGTTCTACATACATCCCGCCCAGGCTCGTGGCGCACCGCGCTACTCCATCATCTCCCGAGACGAACGGATGACGACGACGACAAACATTTGCAAAATAGTAAACGTAAATAAATATCTATAAGATTATAATAATTGTAAGTCAACCACATCCTCATCATTCCTATGACTGGGTGTGGTCGTAGGGTCACCGTTTATCTGAACACCTTACCAGCTCCCTCAATAGTTCTCGGTTGCATACCAATATCTCAGTCGACTCAATGACGTTGTCAGTCCATTTTTCTCTCTGTCTCTTCGTCTTGTGTCTAAGGATGGCAGTGGAAAGATTATTCACTCTTACGACGTCTCAACAGCATTTCAACTTTCTATTCTTTACCATAATTATCAGGTTTTCCAATGGGCGTGTTTTTTTGCCTGACGGCGTCCTAAACTGAATCATTAATGGATATTTATTTCATGAAAATACAATTATGGCACAAGGCCGAAAAGGGGAGGGATTGAGGCTGGTCGTCACTAACTATCTTATACCTAGCTAATCTGATTCACGACCCATTCACTCATTACAATTTGCCCATTCACCACAAAAACTCGTCCGTCACCAATCAATCCTCCATACACCATAATACCGCATCCTCTCAAGGGGAACCTACGAAACGCGCCCCATGCCATATACATTTAATGATAATAAACTATATATACAATTCTAAAGATGAAAAATGAGAGGGAAGGGAGATGAACCCAGTAACAAACTAAACATGAACACAAAGTGAACTAAACATAACTGATGTTAGTAGGGCCCGTCCAAACCTCAAGAAGGTGAGGGGCCGCTGTATTCTGCCCATTGGACAAAATCGAGAAGCTCTCTTACTAAATGAGTGGGAAATGGAGAAAATATATACGGACATAGGGAATAAAAAGTTGACCCAGTCGAGATAAAAAGGGACCAAAACAAACTGGGGAGGTTGGGAATCTCGACTTGGATCATAACAAAAAAGATAGCCGGGAACAGGCCAGGAACAACACTTACTCACATTAACTAGGTACACAAAGGCATGTGTAATCTAACCAAGGGGAAGGCTCCACAGGAAACCACACCGATGTGACGTAGGTTGACCTGAAAGAGAAAATCAAGGCATCAAATTCAAATTGAAATTCAAACGAACCAAGCTCGCCTCAGTCACCCACCTTTCGCTGAAGACTGTCGAATGCAAGCGTTTTCTATCAGTTCATCTTGAGAATGAGATAGATAGATAGATAGATAGATAGATAGATAGATAGATAGATAGATAGATAGAATCATTACAATAGACTAAAATTGATGCTCACAAAAGAGAATTTTCGTTTGCAATCTGGCTATGAGTCGTAATAAAACCGTCTCAACTTTTTATTGTCAATATTATAATTATATCTTTATAACCTACTATATATCACAAAAAATGATTTTTCGTTTTGTGATTTTAAACTCTTTCAGGCCCGACCAGCTTTTTACCGGTGGTAGAGAAAGACATAATGCACAACAACCTGTTTAACGGCGGTAGAGAAAGAGGACTTAATTCCCAGCCACCGGTTAAACAGTGAGTAAACGTTACATACCAATTATTTGCGAATTTTGCCTCAGGCGTTCAGGCAGAAGGGTTAAACTTGTTCAGGAATGCAGGGCTGAAAGGGTTAAAAAGCTGGAACATTTTACAAAATTACCAGCCGAAGTATGACAACTGACTACCTGATATAAACATCACAATAATAATAATAATAATAATAATAATAATAATAATAATACATCGCACATTAGTAGGTTGCCTACAGTAGAGATTACATCGTCAGCTTCATGGGCATGTGATTTTGTCGTTGACTAAACAGTATGTTCTATGCTAGGGTTACATACGTTTTTTTTTTCACTTCAGAGTTGTCCTTTTCCTAGACAAATTGTCAAATACAGCTAGATAGAACAGTCAACACTATTATTTGACCCATAACTAGGGGGTCAAGAAATAGATTAATAACATTCGCAATGACATTTGCGTGAAATTAAATGTAAAATACTCGGCACGCCGTTTTCTCGTCCCGAGTGGCTACACATCTATCCTAGAAGTGATTTGATTTAGTTTGGTTTGGTTTGTTTTGTTTTACGGCATATCAACCTCAATGGGTCATTTAATGCCGACAACTTTTTTTTGCCTGGTAATATTTCTGTTTTGTCAAAAATCTATTTCTGTTGATATTTTTTCCTCAAAAACGTATAGCCGGTATTATTATTTTTACAAAAACGTATAGCTGGTATTATTATTTTTTCAAAAACGTATAGCCGGTATTATTATTTTTACAAAAACGTATAGCCGGTATTATTATTTTTTCAAAAACGTATAGCTGGTATTATTATTTTTTCAAAAACGTATAGCTGGTATTATTATTTTTACAAAAACGTATAGCTGGTATTATTATTTTTACAAAAACGTACAGCTGGCAACATTATTGTTTCCAAAACGTATTATCAGAGGCCTTGCTGTTGGATGTAATTTATCGTCATACCCAGGACGCGTATGTAGTTTATCGCCATACCCAGGACGATGATTTGATTTAGTCTCTGAGAATAGATATACACCTACTAGAATCGTGAAAGAAGAGCTAATCGAAATTAGATATCTACCTTGAGAATTAGCATTGGAAAGCCTGGCTTTCAGCTGGATTTGAACTCTAAGCATCACTGCTGAGAGCAAATCTAATGCGTCAAGCAAGCATTAATATAAGGAAGCATCAATCCTAAGCGAAGCCGCAAGTATTCCCATGTAAAAATGCAAAAGTTTCTGTGCCATCCTACTCGTTACTGTGAAAAGAATTGCTATCGCTTCCGGGAACAGATATGAACTTGGTCCTGATTAGAGAAGAAGTCATGAAAGAACTGAGTCGATCATTCATTTCAAAAGCGAAATCGGCCACCAACTGTGATGAAAATGATAGAAGCAAGACAGCTGACATTGATACAAGACACATTCCTATCAGAGTCAAATTCCAAATCCAAGAATGTATATCGTCTGTCAGATTGTAGACATTTCAATAAACACTAATAAATAATGACAGTTTGTCTCAAAAGAATCACAGAGAAATAACAGAAATACCGTTTAGTTAAATATTCATTGAAATGTACGTTTCTTAATATTTCCTAAGCTTTGTCTGACACAAGGCCAAATAAAAAAAAGAATTCTTGTCAGTTCATGTGCTAGTCTTTAAAATATGGAAAGCTTGCAACGCATTTGAAATCCTGACTTTTACCCGAGTTCATGCCTGCCAAATACATAACATTCTTACTCGCCAAGTAAGAGACCAAAATATTTTTATAGTTCCGGTTCAAGTTATAACCCATGAGATTGTCGATGTATGTCTATATATAGTACATATCCATAAAAATTCAATGAATTTGGCTTGTGATACCAATTCGCGTACTGATCAGTACCTAACTGGGTAACCGCTTGGGAATATCAGGTACTGTAAGCTTGGATGTGCAGGTGGTGTAATCGATAATGGCATTTGGAATCAGCGAGCCGAGTTCCGATTCCAGTTGTATTTGTTGTATTCAATTACGCGCAAATACTTTTGAGAAGGTATGAATCCAACGCTACTCCCCTCAAGTATGGGTTAATTAGTAAAGCTTGTATCCATAAATCATTGTTATCTCAAGAAAGAAATCTTACTACAAGTATTTTCTGGCTTTAAATAAGTTGTAAAGGGTTGATAAGCCGTAGAAAACGAATCAGTCAATATATTGAATTATTTTATTATATTACTAATAATAATTACATATATACATATATACGCATAATAAAAAATAGAAATATATAACAAATACATCAATTTCTTAAGAATTAATGCATTTTAATTTTTATCCACGTTCGATTTGATAAATTTAACGAAGACATACAATATGAAATCAATATATGAAAATCAATATGTAATCAATATATGAAAATCAATATGTAATCAATATAAGAAAATCAATATGTAATCAATATATGAAAATCGATATGTAATCAATATATGAAAATCAATATGTAATCAATATGAGAAAATCAATATGTAATCAATATATGAAAATCAATATGAAATCAATGTATGAAAATAAATATGTAATCAATATATGAAAGTCAATATGTAATCAATATATATTACATACGTAAAATAAAATATAAGACGTAAAATACGATATAAACTAATGCCTGAGACAAATAAATTAGAGAATAAAAGAATCTAAAAAATGAGATATAAAAGAAGAAAAATGCAAAATAAAGTCTCGAAAAATACAATTGAAATAAAAGAACATAAATAAAATTCAATTTGAAAAATGCTAAATAAAAATGTAAAAAAATCTCTATAAATATAAAATATAAAATCATATATGATAATATAAAATAAAATGTTAGTTGTAAATATAAAATCAAAAATATATGACAAAAATGAAATATAATACAAAAGGTAGAAATATAATATAAAAATGCAATCCAGGGACTTCTTTTGCAGGACCCCTTCCTGATTGACCCCGTCTTCAAGGGTCAACTAGGGGTTGGTGATGGTATTTAAAATTGGAGGTTTTTTAAAAAAAATTCAAATCTGTCCTGGTACTTGCATATACCTGGGGGGGGGACAGAGATGGATTCATATATTTCCCAATGGTACTGACACGAAAGTGAATGCAACAAACTCGACTGGAATTGGATCTCGGCTGTCCGTTTTCTCAATCCGAGATGCTATCCATTACTCCAACGTGCCCAATTTAAATGCATCAAAATAAAGTAAAAAATATAACACATCAAACTGCAATATAATATAAAACAAAGATAATGAAATTTCAATATAAAAACAAAACAAAATCTAAAAATACATATAAAACAAAATCTAACAAATGATAGAATACAATATGAAAAAAAAATAAAATTATATAATAAAAATTTAAGATTTACGAGACAGCAGATATAAATAAAGTGAAAAACTGGAAAAAATTATAAATACTGTTTAAAATCACAACCCCTGAAAACTGGAAATGTTACCAAGAAACATCGATGTCGGGATAAAAGTTAAGTAATCTGTTCATATAATACTATAAATCATATAATATATATATATATATATATATATATATATATATATATATATATATATATATATATATATATAAGTACTATATGAAATATAATACATATATAAAACATAAAAATATAATATTGTTATGGGATCTTACTTGTAACGACAATGAACTCTTCCTGACACTATAAAGACTGCGCCTCTCAAGAGAGACGGATAGACCGAAGTGTAACGAGTCGAGACAGAGCAAGTCGATACAATAATAGTTCACTCTAAACCAGACTGACAGTCATACTAACACCTTCAACTTCTTGTATTATTATTCTGCTTAATATATCTTTGTTATTTCTACTCTTGTGTTCGTGTTGTTCTTCCTTGGTCCTAACCTTGGACCATAACAGTGGTGCGAGGATATTGGACCATAACAAATATAAAATAATAAGAATAAATAAAACATAGGGTGTAAAAATAAAATAAAAACATAAGGAGTCAATATCAAACACAAAATAAAAAAAATACAATTTGAAATAAAACATAACATATAAGAACGTGTCATGCTGCATCTTCGTAATTCTATCGGCTGCATTTCCCCCGTAAGGTCAAATCTTACTACAAACTATAAAGGACATAAAGTTGTGGACAACCATGATCCGCTACACCCTGAAGAGACACTGCACATAGAATCAATTGAGATCTTTACATCGAAGACATGCTATGCAACTTCCATAGCGTCGTGTCACCTGGATTTCCTTTGCATTCCAAATGGTTTTTCCGAAGAACGGCTACTTTTCGAAACAGAGTAACGCTTCTCTGAACACTACATTCTTAATTCCTGTCAAATGCAAATCGTTATATTATATATCCTTCTCATCCTCATAATCTTAACTTATCCTCATGCATGATAACGATTTTAATAGTAAACCGATATCTTGAGTAGTTCTTGAGGCGTATCTTCGAGGGTGAATTTCCATATAATTAATTATCGTTATTAGATTATTTTTATTTCTTGTGATTGATGGAACTATGTATGGATGTTTCGAAAGTATTCCAAGATATTCAGAACAAGCAGCAAATTTTAAAATATTGACTAGATTTCATTCAGCGAATTCCAGAGTCACTGACACAAAAACATCGATAGTAAAGTTTTGTTTGAATCGAATTAAAAAAAAAAATTGAATGGACAGAGGCCTGTATTGTCTTTAACAATTTAATTTATATGATCAGTAGAGAAGCTATGCACATTGTCAGGATGCGGATGAGAAGCCTAAACATCAATCAAAACAGCATTTAGAATGTTATGGTGAAACAAATTAACAATTTATGCACATCATTATGTAAACCAGCTGAAATAGAAAAACCTTGAAAGCACTCAAGTGTTTAGGGTAAAAACAGAATTCATTCTTTTTGCATGATAATGTCCTTTGCAAAAAATCTGTTACTAAAATGGAATCAATTGAAAATTTGTAAAGAGAGTGGAGACGGTATGGAAGGTGACAACAATCAATACCTTTGGCTTTGGAAACAGTACTCTTGTCAAAAGATTTCAACTTCGGAGCGTAAAAGTATTGATTCAAAGTTACTGGACTTCCATTACTCTTGACATTAAAAAATTCAACTGTCATATCGATTTTAAAATATTGTATGGATCCGTTTTTCCTATAAAACCATTTCTTTACATTGAATTATATTTCATAAGATCCCCAGCTCTATTTAAAGATTTTTTTTTCAAATACAATTAGACTTACGCAAGTTTTGTAGATGTCTGCCGAGTACATTGCAAGTTATTTTTACTGTAACAAGTTCATGCCTCACTGCATATTTGCGTTTGTAACCCGATGTCAGTTTCAGTCAAGCTTGTCACATGTCAACATGAAGCCGAACGCAAGATTATATTAATGATCTTGGAACAACTCACTAAAGAGAAATTTAGAATTTGGAAGACAGCCACGGTAAACAGAGCTTATAAAAATGTCCTAAATAGTCTGATTTTCTTTTTAAAACAAATGAAAAAATAAAATATTGTAGAACGTGAAATTGTTGCTTCATTTAAATGAACATCTCACTAAACTTCTTCGATCAGAATACATTTATTCGTCCTCTATTCACTTCCTCCACATCGACATCAACAATCCTTCATCTACTTGAAAATACATTATGATGCTGAAGTGAGTCAGGACGCAATAAATTCCGTGCTTTCCAATGACTCCGTTTTAGTAACACAATTATTTTCGACCTGACAACTGGGGATAATCATGGAAATAAAATTTATTTTTGCTAAACTGAATGAATTCTAAAGTTTTCTCACTTCAGCTGGTCTACATCATGATGTGCATCAAATAACACTTACATTAACATTCTATAAATAATAACGCCGACTTGGTTGATGGTTCGATTCCTCCTTATCAGCATCCAGACAATGTACAGCTCTTTTCTGCTGATTATATAATTCAAAATGTAATCATAATTCAGGCCACTGTCACTTCTTTTTCTTGTGGTGGACCATGACCGACCACGTTCTGAAGAGACACGGTAAATAGAAGAAGAAGAGGAAGAAGAAGAAGAGGCGATCATTTCTTGATGTCTGCGGTTTGACAAATTATATAGACATTTTTTTTCGGGGAAAAGCCTAATGTAACAAACAACCACATTACCTTTTACATCAAATATTTGAATAAGGCCACTCATTTCCAGAATGTCATCTATAAGGGAAATATATCAGAGTGTCTGCATCCACAAAAAAAAGAATCTGTCAAATTCAATAACACTCGTCATATTTTTGATATCAATTGTATCATTTAGAGCCGAGATATTTTTTCTCAGACAGACATTTTTTTTAACAAAATAAACACGTTAAAACGAGTTCATGTCGTATGACTCACTACAAATATTAATACATCATTATTTATACCTTCATATGAATCACACGCCATTGTTGATGTAAAGATGCTGGCAAGAGAAACAATATTGATTTAAACAAACAACGAAGGAAAACATATTCTCATTTACGACGAACACTGTTCCCAAGAATCAATCTCATAATTTGAGAAATGACTAATTTTGAAATAGCTGTCTAGTTTCTTCATATAAAATATTTGTTAAACGTTTTACTAACTTACAATTAGCGAATTTTTTGTGTAATCTTTTCCTACGTGTGATGCACCGGCAGATAATGACTCTCCACAACATTCCAGCCTTTTTTAAATTTTTTAGTAACCTTTGTCTTTATGACATGTCTCCTACTTATCACTTACATACATCGAACTTTGGGTTTCAAGATCCTAAAAAAAAAAAACTTCTATGTCTAATATACATTGATTTTTTAGAATTTTTAGCAAATAAATTTGATATTTCTTCAACTTTTATCCAGTTTTTTAAAAAAATTGTGTTTACGACTCATTCTCTCGTAACCCATAAGGTTATCATATATCCTCCAGACTTTTTGCCCTGCTAACGCTAAAGAGCCCAGTCTACCCTACTGCGTCAGTTTGAATTTCAATCGCTATCTACTGACATCATAATTACTTTTCTTTTTTTCTCACTCCTCATTAATGTTTCTGTTTTCTATGATTTCCGCACCCAGTAAACCCCTCTGTCTTAGTGACTTTACTGCCTTGTTTGGGATGATCGCGATTTTTAAAAAAAGCTTCCTTCTCCTAACTGGCAGCCAGCCAAGGCAAGAGAACATACTGCAATTTAACTGACATTTGAAGAAAGGTGGGCTCATGACTTTTCCAGGGGGAAAGGAAAAAGACGCGGTTAGGGTTTAAATACCGAAACCACTTTTGGCGCTGGTAACATTACTCTACCATGACATCCCTGACTGAAAGTAAGAATTTATATAATTTATATAATTTACATCATGTTTTCAAACAGAAAATTCAAACTGTATTTACAGCAAACGACCAAAGATTTCCGTTACATGTACATGGATATTAGAAGCCTGGTCGAGTAATGCTTAAAATCTTTTTTACAGTAAAGTTCACCCTATGCAAGGCTCGGGGGCACTCGAGCTAGAGGGTTACGATAAGGGGTAGTTTATACGGATAGGACTGGAAGATAATGGTTGACTCTGGACTTGAACAGGTTAAGATTGTAGTGATTGGGGAAGCATCCTCTAAGGCGGAACTGCATCACAAACGAAGTAAACAGCAATGGAAATGACATCCTTTTTTGAGGGAGAAGGACAAGATAGCTCTGTGGACGACGAAGACATCAAAATTAGAACGACATCTACTCTACTGACAATACAGATGAAAGCATTATGACGTTAATCTCCGATACGGACAATAGGAAAGAGACTAAACTCTCCTTTGATTTGATTTTCAAATCAATGCGATGATCGGTTATTGATTTAAAGTCTTTACTGCACATTAATTAATTTGGTCAGACCGTCACGTATTTATTATTTATTTTAGATGTACAACAGAGATCCCTAAGCTTTATACTTAGAAATCTAGAGTGGAACTGCGTACTATACATTAATAATACACTAGTATTTATGTCAGATCCCATTACTGAATGCCGTATGATCGGGTCGACGGCGACTTAGCAGATTCCCAGGCTTTTCTAGTGAAATGAATGATTAGTCAGCCAGCAGAATTAAAACAAAACATGTCAAAAGGCGGATGAACCTACTTGTTGGGTCAACAGCCATTTGGCACACTGAGGTAGACTGGGCTCCGTAGAGCAGTAATGACACGGCCAAAGCAGAAGGTTCCCTTGATGGAACCAACCCCGACGTGTCCATGACAAATGGGTGTCTTCAATTTTGAGGATATCGGCTGTGATTTGACTTGTATTGAGAGATTGGCTCCCCCAGGTCTAGTTGCTCAAGACACGCTAAGCATGAATGAATAGCCCTCCGGTATGAATACGTCGCTCAGATGCATCGCTAAGACCACACCCAGTCATGAGACTGATAATGACGATGACAAAGTATAAAGTCTACTTTATGGCTGAGATATTTGATTATCCTGTATTTCAAGCGATAATTTTCAAGTCCCTCTGAGATAATCCGCTATTTGAAAGACAGGTGATGTTTTTCGGAGTTACTTTCTCGTCTTAAGTTCTAAATTTGATTTCGGCTAGTTATTTCGTACGCTATCATATGAGAGGGAATAATAAAAGCTCTACACTGCAAAATCTATACCTATGTAATGACAGGAAAATGCGTTGTATTTCTTGGATAATAGCCAATCGCCTATGAGCATGGAGACGCCATTTTGTTTTCTGTTTTCACCGTTTACTGAATTTCTTTTTATGTATAAATATATTTACCGGTGTTTTTTTAAAACTTTGTTGGTCTTTATATATTATGGGGAATGCTTTATTGTTTAAGTGATTCTGACTTTTATATTCAGAAAAAAAGGGTCTAGGCCATTGTGTTTTGTGTATGAAATACTCAGCATCTTTCGCTTACATTGAAATTATTTCAAGCGATATCAATGCAGATAAAACGCTAGTAACGATTATAAAATATTACATCATCAGCAAACAAAAGAACCGAATAGAAATTGCAGTAAATTAAATCTATATAATAAAAGAAGGAGTGATTTTCTGTCCGTCATATACGGTCTGCGTGTGACTTTGCCTTGGTGTATGTAATATACGAGGGTCATTCAATGAATAAGGTGAATATTTCGGTATAAGGACATCTAATACAGATAGAAGCTTACTCTTTTCTTTTTCTTTTTTTGTTGTTTTACTTCTTTTTCATATGGGTCTAATTTCTTTTGCAGATTAAAAAAACTTTGAGAGTTTTGGCAATTAACAAAGATGGCCGATCAAGAAGCATGCTCCAGGATTGAACAGCGGTCAGTTATCAAGTTTTTGGTTGCTGAAGGGTGCAAACCAGTTGAAATTCATAGGAGAATGTCAACTGTGTATGGTGCCACATGTTTCAGCCAAACAAATGTCTACAAGAGGGCTAAATTGTTTAAAGAAGGACGGAGCAGTGTTAAGGATTAAAATAGGCCTGGGAGGCCTACAGAAGTGAGGTCTCCTGAGGTGATCGAATCAGTCAATGACCTCATTCAGTCTGACAGAAGGGTGACAGTGGGTGACATTGCAAGGACTTTGAGCTTATCTGTTGCGACAAGCGCAGGGGTCATCAGTCAGAAGGAGTCATCTTGCATCATGACAACGCAAGGCCTCACACAGAAGCCTAAACGGTGCAGAGCATAAACAAGCTCGGCTGGGAACTGCTTCCTCATCCCACTTACAGCCCATACCTTGCCTTTTCAGACTTTCACCTTTTTGGTCCCTTGAAAGCGTTCACGAGAGGCACGAAGTTTAAAAGTGACGATGAAGTCAAAAGTGTTGTGAGCGACTGGCTGAGACATCAATCCAAAGATTTTTACGCTGAGGGAATACGGAAGCTTGTGCACAGATGGGAAAAGTGTGTGACAGTGCTGGGAGACTACGTTGAAAAAAAAGTAAGCTTCTATCTGTATTAGAAGTCATTATACCGAAACATTCACCTTATTTATTGAATGACCCTCGTATATGCTTATGTCTATGTTGTATGCGAGTGGCTTACACGTTCTTTGATATTTAATATATACACAAAGACATGCATATACACATTATAACTGAGTTTGAAATAAAACATTGAAATAATGCATTCTTTTACGAGTCAGTCTGGACAACCCCTACCCTGAGCTGAGAAATATTATCATAGAGTTGAACACAAGAAACAAAAAGGAAAAAGAAAAACCTATCAACATCTTCGTGTTCGTCAAATTGTCCCTATGTTTACATGTCTGTCTGGCTGTGAAATAAAATAAAAAAAATATAATAATTAGCTTTTCTTTCTTCTACTTACAGAGGAAGCTTTAATATCTTATCGATAATTATTTCGTTCTGTTTTTTATCATTTCACAAGACGTTACTGCTGATAAGACGCAAGGGGTTAAGTGGGAGTGAAAGAGAGTAAGAAGACTTTCGTGAGGAGAAGTGACAATAAAGGAACAGATTTCGGGAAGACAGAAGAAGGCGATAATGCCACTAAGACGCAAGGGGTTACTGGAAGTGGAAAAGAATGCGAAGACTTTAGTGAGAAGAAAGGACAATAAAAGAACAAGGAGGGAGAAGCTGGCGATTGGCGTTGCATTTAAATTTTTGAAGACTGTAGGTAGCAGGGAAGCAAGAAATCGAAGGAATTTCCACAGGCGAGAAGTACAATAAAAGAAACTATTAGAATAGAACAGGCGGTTGCATTTAACTAGTTCAGTAGTAAAACGGTGAGACCTATCTGCCAATCGAGTAGTGCGCTTAAATCCATACAGTCGAGACATGAAGGAAAAAAGCTCGTCAGAACAATTTCTATGAAAATATTTTTAGAAAAGACAAAGGGAAGCGACGAAGTCGCGATGCCAGGACAGGATAGATCATATTGCAGATCATTCTTTGAATTTTGTCAAGAATCTCGGAATCTCGGGATATACAGCGGGATCGCCAGACCAGATAGCGCAGCAGTATTTGATGCACAGACAAACGGAAGATTTATAAATGTGTAAGACGGATTTGGATGATAAGAATTTACAAGACACTGATCTAACTTTCCTATCAGTAGACCTAGCAATTGATTCAATCTAATCGTCCCACTTCACGTATGTGGAAAACGTGAGTCCTAGAAGTTGCAAAGTCTTACTTTCCTGGAGGTTAGCATCAGCCATGCTGATCGCAGGTAGAAAAGTTTTTATAATGATTAAATGAAAGCCGTTTTGTTTTGGAGGCGTTAAAATTTACAAGTCATTCCTTACCTGAATTGATCACAGATTAGAGGTCCTTTTCGAAGGTAGTTGCCAGTTTTACTTTGTCAGATCTGCCAGATTGCTATTAGGACAGGATTAAATAGTTGTGTCATCTGCATAAATACATATTTGGGAACTAAGGACATCGGGAAGGTCTTTGATGAAGAAGAAATCAATGTAGGTCCGATGATATAGCCCAGGGGGACCCCCGCATTGATGTGAATTGAACTACCTACATTACACGATTTGTTAGGAATATTTGAATGAGGCCAAATATTCGTCCAGAGACACCATCGCCTTTGAGCCTGCGGAGAAGGCCAGTATGCCAAACCCTGTCAGACGCCTTCGCGATATCTAGAGCGACATCCCGAGCTTCACCATTCTTATCTACAGCTTGATAAACAATTTCAGTGATGACCGTTAACAATTCTGCGGTAATCCTGGATAAACGGATGTCAAATTGTTTATCCGAAAGAAAGCCGTGTGAAGTAAGATGGCACACCTATTCGACGTTGATTAGAACATCTAGTACTTTGCTAAAATAGGTAAGAGACTAATATGGCGTCATATGGGGTCAGGAGGTTCCTCAGAGTTCTTAAAGAACAAATTTGAAAGCATGAAGCAGCGATGTATTTATTGTGCAGTTTAGAGAGAAACAGAGTTAGTTCAGGAGCATTTCATAGGAAAATTGAAGGAATACTGTCGAATCCGCAATCCTTGGACGGAGTTATTTGCATATCACTCAGTAGAAAACAGTGTCGCATTCTATCAGCGAATAGCGACTTTGCCTCTTTGAAAACTTACGTACTCATTACGTGCGGTGACAATTATGTTATAATCGGAGCTGTCGCGCTGGTATAGCCGGAAGATGTGATTCCTGCAGATTATAGCGGCTGAACAGGCAGGAGAACCAATTAGAATATTGTAGTTTCATTCGGTGTTTCCGTGATGGTATGAAAGTGTCCATACCGGGAAGAGACTTAAGGGGCACGTTTCACATCAGGATGATTAAAAATATAATTCCAGCGGGAATCGTGAAGAACTTTAAAAAATTACTCACAATCTATTCATTGATATCCGAAAGATGTTCTGTTAATATGGGGTTCTTGCCAAATGAGAGAGCGGAAAGAAATATCTACAGATACTACTGTTATTTCCCCGTTTCTTAATACATTAATTATCTTTGAGAAGCCATTATTCGATATCTTCGGATTTCGGTGTCGCATTTTCCGTCCACTGTTAAAGCATTTCTCGGATATTTAAATTATTGTACCTGCATGATTTTTGTATCTCCAATTTGTAATTTGCATGTTGGGCTGTCCCTTTTTCTGACAACCAAGCGTTTTGTCTTCTTGCAATTAATGGTTACTCCTTTTTCATGCTTTCCTTCACTAAATTCTGTAGGAGTTTCTTTCTGTGTCTGCTATCAGCACCGTATTAAGATTGTGTCCGCCAAAAATACACTAATAATCGCTTCACTGTATAGGATTAATAAGTCCGGTGAGAAGACACATCCTTGTCTTACGCCCCTTTCTATTTTTTGTATACTTACTGAATTCATTTTCTTTCTGTATGCAGGCGATTGACTCCCAGTATAGCTTCTGGATCATTCTAATACATTCCCAAATTATCATTATCAAGACGCTGACATTCCACATTAATTCAAATAAAAGGTTAGGAAGGAAACCTCCATCAATAATGGAAAGAGCGATAACAGCTACTGGGCTTGAGAAGAGAAAATAATGACATAATCAAGATGTTGACATTCCACAATACTTTAAACCAAAGGTTAGGAAGGAAACCACCATCAATAGTGGAAAGAGCGATAACAGCTACTGGACTTGAGAAGAGAAAATAATGGCATAATTAAAATGTTGACATTCCATACTACTTAAAACAAAAGGTTAGGAAGGAAACTCCCATCAATAGTGGAAAGAGCGATAACAGCTACTGGATTTGAGAAAGCTATTTTATGAAAAATTTCTTTTAAGAGAAAAATAAATTTCAACCGACAGCAGTACTGGCTGCTCGACCAATGAATGTCGAATGTTTCCTTCTAAGGAAACGGCTAATATTGCCATTAACATTGAATCTTTGGGAATTATATCAAAAGAAGCAAACAACTATGTGGATCAAATGAAAGCCTTAAAATATTTGAATTACAAAAAACATAACACTTATAGGTATTCCATAGATTTATATCTATGCAGTGACCACAATTATGCATATATATATATATAGCTTTCAATCGTTTCATACGATCATCCTCAGGTAGGGAAATAGGTAAGTTTTTTACATCCAGGTAATAACAGGACATCGAAAGATAAAGTGTCATCCTCAGGTAGTAGTAAAAAAAGACCTGATAAAACCGGAATTTATAAACAAGGATCATACCATTCATTAACGGATTCGAGGTTAATGTATTTTATTATTAAAAATTGTTTGCGACAGTGATTCTTGCCATATCATTAACTTCATTATCTGCTTTGCGTATGAATGATTCGCGTAATATAAATTGAACCCGAATTGAATTGATATATATATATATATATATATATATATATATATATATATATATATATATATATTACGATAATGGATTTTATTTATCAATCCGATATATTTCCATCACTTTAAACGCCATTTTTAGTGGATATTCATATTTGAGTAGACGCTCCATTTATTTGTTAAACTGTATATTTATTTATTTATTTTCGTCTACCGGCCTGAATGTTAGAGAAACCTCATTAAAGAAAATTATGCGCTTTTATAATTCTCTCTGGTTACATAGCACCTCATCAGTTAGCACAGAGCAAAGGCAAAAGAAGAAGAAGAAGAAGAAGAAGAAGAAGAAGAAGAAGAAGAAGAAGAAGAAGAAGAAGAAGAAGAAGAAATCAAAGCCAACCGCCCAGACATTATTATTAAGGAACACATACAAAAAATTACCTCCTCATTGGTATGGCAGTCCCTGCAGACTGCAATGTATCTTTGAAGATCTTCAAAAAACTATCAAAATACAAGGACCTTGAAATCGAAATCTCATAAATGGGAACATCAACAATCCCTGTAGTGGCTGGAGCCCTCGGATTGATTGAGAAGGATTCCAACAGATTCACCAGAGGGATTCCTGGGAGCTCACACCTTAAAGATATACAAAAAGGTTTTCTCACGAGTACAGCCGACAGCTTACGAAGGGCTTTATCTATGTAAAATAGGTGTATTTTTTAATAAATGGAAAATGTCACGATGCCATTTCTGACCTGAGGTCTTAGGGTGGGACCCGGAAAGAAATGGGTACACAACAGAAATCAAAGAAAAGAAAATAATAATAATAACAACAACAACAATAATAAAAATTCCTTTACAAAATAGGTTGTCATTATTGAAGTCATAGGTAAACTCATGTCATAATATACTTCTTCTTGTTCCGAGGAAAGACAGAAAAGAGATATCAAAAACAATTTTTGATTTCAGTGAAAGAAAGAAAGAAAGAAAGGGAAAGAAAATGATGAAGACGATAACGCTTTTATGTGTTTAATATCTACTTCAGTGGAATGGAAAAACTCGTCAATTTCAAATCTTTTTATTTGTACCCCCCTACTTCTTTAAATAATGACATGGATTCATATTTATGATTATTGTTGCAATATTTTGTTAAAGTTTTTAAGATCAAATATTGAACGCTACAATTCAGGAATTTCCACATGCTTGCAATATTTACATTATACGGACTGTTATTCTCATCTTCATTGCCATTATTACAACGTTTCGGCCGTTGTACGCTCCGGCATCCTTCAGGTGATTGTAATTTCGAACCGAACCCTTTTTTTCGTCCACCAGTGCAGCTTGTTCTAGTTCCACGTGCCATGCCTCTTCCGGATATCTCAGTTATTAATGAAGGGTTCGGTTCGAAATTCCAATCACCCGAAGAAGGCCAGAGCGTACAACGACCGAACTGTTGTAATAATGGCAATGAAGATGAGAATAACAGTCCGAATAATGTAAATAATGAAAGTAATCATAATACCTCATCTCAGAGATATAGACAGATATTGAAAAAGTTCCAATCAACTGCAGAAGACCGGAGCGTACAAAGGCCGAAATGTTGTGAATATGTCAATGAAGATTAGTATAAGAGCACCACTATTAAAATCTGAGAAAAGGCATGGAACCGGGAACCCCTTCTTAAACAGGAAACAAGGGATGAGCCTTTACTCCTGTTCAAGTAAAGGAGGAGGAGGAGGAGGAGGAGTATGGTCTGGGCGACAAGAAAGCCTATCTACTTCTATTAAAAAATGAATTTATTAAGTTTTAACTTAGATAAAGTCGAGATGTCTATTAGAAATTCAACAAAGAATTACAACTGGTAGAAAGCTATCTCCGAAAGAACTTTAAAAAACAGTCTTGGGTTTGACATCCAGTTATTTCAAAAAATGTACATTCAGATAACTTATTTGGAGAGTCGATCTGCGGTCCACACAACTTTTTGACCATGCGATATTTAACTGTCATTAAGGGGGAAAGGGGGTAGTAGGGCCTGTCCCTAGAATCATTAGTGAATAGTCAGTTGGCCAACTCGATAGCAGTAGAGTAAAAAGGAAAGGAAAAAAAAAAAAAAAACAGGAAAAAAGAACCCGATTGTAATCCAAATGATGAACGATTCAAACGTTAAATTTAAACCCAAATTTAGACACTCGAATATCATGACGAACATCAATTAAAAAAGAAAAAGAAAAAATCCTAAAGGAAGATTAAATTGGGTAGTTACTTCTCGGAAGAGACAAAGAAAGAAAAAACTCAAATGACCAATTCTAACAAGAATAAACAATGGCTGAAGCCTATCTCTGAAAGAAGATACTAGTCTCTATCTATAAAAGGCAGGATGTGTGTGTGTGTGTGTGTGTGTGTGTGTGTGTGTGTGTGTGTGTGTGTGTGTGTGTGTGTGTAACGAATGCACAGCCGCAATTTCTCGGCGGATTTGCACCAAAATTTACATGCACATGCTACACGTTAGTGAAAAGGCCAAGACCGACTTTGCATTTCCCAACTCCCATTGATAGTGGAATTAATCGGTTTTTCATGCTTCTACGACAGTTTTCATGTAGTTTGCGGACATTTTCAACTGGCCAGAGTGAGAGCCTATAGCTGGCTGCCACGAATAGGTAGGAAGATTCTATTGGCCAGCGTGAGAGCCAACAGCTGACTGACAAGAATGTTAACTAGCATGCTAGCATGCAAAAAATCGATAGCTGCATTCGTCACAAGTGGGAAAAATTTAAATCTGCATGGCACTTTACGCCAATTGGCTCATTCGCTTGCTTAAACTCAACGTTGATTCTAATTCCGCAGAACTGGGTTGGGTGTGTAAAAGTATTTGTTGCTAACATTCTTTTTTATTCGGTTTTTCCAGTTACGAGTCCTTTTTTTAAAGCTGATCGTTTTGTGTTCATTTTGTTTAGTTCTTTTTTCGTAACAGATATATGTTTAGTATAGAGCTTGGAAAAAATTCGCAGTGTGAGATAGGCAAGAAGTAAGGCATGTAGCAACATCAGCACGACAAAGGGCACTCCTTTAAAGGCAAGGAAGGGCAAAAATATTTTAAGTCAAGTGATAGCGATTGCTGTATGAGTCGTACGATTTTTGAATCAAGCACGGACAACGCCGGGCCATGCTCCTAGTAAGATTATAAATTTGCTTGAATTATTTAATTAGGTATGGAATCGTTCTACATTTCCACAAATTTATTTTAAACATTAAGAAAATCAGATTAAATATTTTTCCGTCGAAATAAAACATTTTTCACCTTCCACTGAACATTTTAGATTAAGAAGAAAAATTCCTTCATAATTCATGACCACAACAGTCTAAAGCTTGGAAAAATGCCAGGAAGTTTGGTGCTGAAAACCGTACGATTTCCTGATTAGAGAATTGTCGACAAATAAGGCAATGTTAGAACCAAGTAGTAGTTAGCGACTTTGTCTAGCAAATCTTTGCTGCCGTTACGACATCGGTACTATTGATAGCCTTCAATATCTGTCTATATTTCTGAGATGAGATATTATGTACACTATTTACGTTACTCAGACAATTGTCCTCATCTTTGTTGCTATATTTATCACAACGTTTCGGCCGTTGTACGCTCCGGCCTTATTCACGTGGTTGGAATGATGAACTAAACCCTTTATTTCGCTCGCTGGAGTAGACTGTTCTAGTTCCACGTGCCATGTCTAATGGATGCCAGTTATCAGTTATCTCCTGTTAATTCACCTCTCCAAGTTCTCCACTGCCTTAACCAGATATTGAACTCACAACTCTTTCTGTCCTGATTGATAGCCTTGTGTCAAACTATGATAAATTTAGTAGATATCAATAAGGTGATGTCGAGCTATATGGCAAGAAACGGTTATATTGAATGGAAAGATGAAAATCATGACAAAGCTCTCTGTTAATCATCTGAGAGGCCCCCCTTTCTGCCTTCTGCGCGGCCAAAGCTAACCTCCAGGACGGTGAGCTGTTGCATCTTCTCGGACTAACATTTTCGGCTAACATGAAGTAGAAAGACTCTTTGAATCCATTGCTGAGTCAGATGCTAAGAAAATGGGTTCACTGTGTTGTGCTAGACATTTTTCTCTCCAGATTCTATTTGATATGACTATAAGTCTACTTAGAATATTGCTAGCACATCTGGTCTGGTGCTCATAAAATCCAAGAAAAAATTATTAGTCCTGACCTGACGTCTAGACGTCACTTTCTACCACCATCAAGTTGCTTTCCTGTGCCTTTTCTATAAATATTGTCATGGTAATTGTTCGGATGAGCGCTTCATTAAGAATTGGTGGGGGGGGGGGTAACTAACAATATTTTATTTAGTTTCTTGTAAATAGATTTTTGTTCATATTTGTAAATACACATTGGGGCTTAGTTTTTAAATTATTGTTTTATCCCCCACCCACACCAGACAAGAATTGTATATATGCATACTAGTTAGGACTTCTTGGAGATTCTGAGGTATTATGGTGGATATAGTAAGAATGGTAAGTAAGAATGCGTTATTTTGGTGTAAGGAATATTGTCGTATGTTTGTGTCAGTGATGGTTACTAGCTAAGTTTTAATTATAAGACAGATGAAGCCCAACCTGTTTCCCCATTTTGGCCTTTTGTCAAATTTTGTATTTCTTATACATTTAAATATCGCTCTTCACGATGGTACCTAGATTTTATGAATTTCAGCGCAGTACTAGATTAGCAATTAGGTCTCATTAGTTTACATCCTATTTTTTTTCTTCTCGTTTGTGGAACTGTCTTTCGGTTCCATGTTTTAAAGTTAATTTTAATCTTCACAAATTTAAATGTAATGTCAATCGTTAACTACTTTCCTTATTATTTTTCTATTGTTTTCACTCTTTAGTAATATTTCTAGTGTAAATTCGATTTTTTTTTAAAAAGCGCTATATCCAATGTAAGCTGATGGCATTGTTTTAATGGCAGACTCTGAAGGAAAACTGAAAGAACGAATAGACAAGTTAGTAAAGGAAATAAGAAGTAAGGTTTATTAGCTATAAGAAAACATGGTAGTTAGCAAAAGAGACATTCTGAATGAGTTACATACTGGGGACGTCAAAATCCATCAGATGCATCAATTGTACACCAACAGACGACAGAAAATATGACACAGGAATCTAAAAGCGTATAGAAATAGCAAAAGAAGCCTTTCAGAAAATAAGCAAAGTATTAAGTGATATAACAATGTCATTTGAAACAAAGAAATGAGTGCTGAATGGCTATGTAATATTTAATCTCCTCTGTGGCAGTGAATACTGGACAATTTTCTCACAGAAGCAGACGAGACTTGAAGTGAATGAGGTGGTGTTTTGCCGGCGAATGTTAAGAATATCATGGACAGAACATGGGAGCGGCGAAGAGGTTTCAAAGAAAACAGGAACAAGAAAACTCCTGCTTAGAATCAGAAAGACAGGTGCTTATTAAGGAATGTCGGTCTGGAGAATTTAACACCCACAGGGCATATTGAAGGCAAAAGAAGCAAGGGAAAACAACGGGTACCCCTGCTAACGAATTTGGCTGAATGGGTTTCAGATCAAAACCTACAAAGACAAAAATGAGTTTGTAAAGGGACCAAAGTTAGTTAGGGAGACAAAATATAGGAAGTCGCGGAGAGCTATTTTTACACATGTCCTTGAAGGAACATAGTATATAAAAGAGGAATTAAGTTGATTCAAGGACGATATTGGTTGCATTAAGAATTCTTATTTTCGACTGGTTACAACCCAAGTCTAGAAAACACACTCTACACTAACATTTAACACATAGATGGGGGTAAAGAGAAAGGTTCATGCCTTTCCCTAAGAGTATTAGTGCGAAAGTAAATAGAACAGAATAACACAGAATATGAACTTGGTTCACCGATTCATATTCCTGGTTACAAAACCAGAACAGCCAGGCTCCTCCTCCTTCGTCATCTTCTCCTCCTCCTTCTCCTACTCCTACTCCTCTTTCTTCTTCTTCTTCTTCTTCTTCTTCCTCTTCTTCTTCCTCTTCTTCTTCTTCTTCTTTCAGTCTATTTTTTTCTTTTTACCTTCTCTTTTTTTTCGTTCACCGCTTACCTTTCATGTTCGCCGCTCTCTTTCACACTTTCTTTTTTACTTTCTTCATACCATTTCTATCAGCCCTCTCTTTTTAACTTAAACTTTCTTCTTCTGTCTATCGCTTTCTCTTTCTCTCTTTCTTCTTTCCCTTCTTCTTCTTCTTCTTCTTCTTCTTCTTCACGCACTTCTTTCACATTTTTTCTTTTATCTATCACTCCCTCACTTTCTCTTGCCCTTCTTTCTCGTCACACTATTTATTCTGATTGTCATTATTTTCCTCCATTTTGTTATCTGAAATACTCAATTGACACATACTCGTTATAACCCCCATTCTTTTCCACGTAACCCATCCCCCCTCGTTCATTCCCTATTCTTTCTCTCTTTCATCTCTCTTTTTCACCTCATCATATTTACGGATCTTCTCTTATGCAACGTCCCTCTCTCTATTTCCCTTTCCACTTAGCCCTCTCTTTCTCTCTCTCTCTCTCTCTCTCTCTCTCTCTCTCACACACACACACACACACACCTCTTCATTTCTTATTCTCTCTCTTTTTCACCTTGTTATATTTACGAGTCTTTTCTTGGGTAATGTCTCTCTCTATATTTCTTTCCCTTTCGCTCTCTCTCTATCTATCTATCTATCTATCTATCTCTTTCATTTTTTCTCTCCTTCTTTCCCTATTCTTTCTTTCTTTCTTTTTCACGTCGTTCTATTTACGGATCTTCTCTTGAGTAACCTCCCTCTCTCTATTCCTTCTTCCATTTAGCTCTCTCTTTCTCTCTTTCCCTCTTTCCTTCATTCCTTATTTTTTTCTCTCTTTCATCTCTCTTTTTCTCCTCGTTATATTTTCGGATTTTCTCTTGGATAACGTCTCTCTCTCTCTCTCTCTCTCTCTCTCTCTCTCTCACGCCATTCCAACCCCCTCTCTCTTTCTATCATCTCTTATTTTGAATTTCTTTTTTTCTCGATGCCCACTTGGATAACGTCCCTTTTTTCCAATCTTCTTTCCATTTCGTACCTTCTCTCTCAGTTTCCATCTTCCTTCTCCCTTTCATCTCTCTTTTCACCTCATTAAATCCACCGATGTCCACTTGGATAACGTCTCTTTTTCTCTCCTAACTCTGCCAATTTTGGTTGTCATTCAACCCAAACGAATCTTACAAAATCTTTGGCCCTCGTTGTTTTCCAACGTCACTCACCTGTCAGCCCGCCGGACAATTGTCGGCACATCGACTTACGTATTCGACTTATAATCACTTTCGCAATTTACTTTCAGTTAATTTGTTCGACCAACCAAAGAGAAAAGAAAATCTGACCGGAAAACGAAATTGGTACAAAAAACTTTTCTTTGTTTTTTTTTTAATAATCGAATAAACACTAAAGACACTCACTAATCCCCGTGGTAATCATTGAAAATAAGCCCTGCATCAGCAGTGTTCTTTCTCACCCTCAGAAAAAATATACTTGTTTGTTATGTTAGATTTTACAAATACAGGCTGCGTCAGAAATACCTCCCACATTTTGAATACCTCCCACAAAAGGTTGACAAAACGAACAAAGTAACTGCTATTAAACAAAATTATTTCAGTGTTGTTTAAACAAAGAGCTACCGTTTTCATTCATTAGGTTTTTAAAATAACATCCTCCAGATGTTGGCCTTTAATCACGATAAACTCTTGTAGACGATTTCCAAAGTTTTCCATCACCCGTAAGTTCGAGGTCTTCCAGGTCTTCCAGGTTGACTTTCCTGTGACCCTGAAATTTTCAACCCGAGAGCGATATCGATTTTCTATTCGGAACAGTAACCATTCGGACGTAACATGAAATGAGGACGAAAAGCTCTCTGTGTTGCAATAATAGATTCACCTGTCTTAAAAAAAAAGTTTCAACGGCAAGAGCACAGTGTACACCAGTACAAGCCATGATGGTATCTGGAAAGAAAAATGGTAAGACACGAGCTAGATAAAAATACCATTACCACTTGCCTAAGTTCACTAGCACCAGACATGTGACAGTTTTAAATGTGGGAGGTATTTCTGTTGCACACTGTATAATACTTACAGACTAATCTGAATTGTTAATTTTCTCAAGGGTAACTTGGGTAGACTTCAATATTTCTAAGAAGGGTTTGTCTTGGTTTGTTTTACGGCATATCAACACCTCAATGGGTTATTTAATGCCGACAAAATTTTTATTGCTGGTAATATGTTTCTTCAAAAATAATACATTATTACCAGCAATACATTTTTTTTAAATATAATTTTTTCCTTCAAAAATTTATTGCTGGTAATAATTTTTTACAAAAATTTATTTCTCGTATTAAAACCTATTTTTACATTTTCATAGTGTTTTGACCCCAGTTTGGGTGTTAAGTATTTGCCCACAGCTGGGACCCTTACATGTGCTCTCCCCCGGGATCATGGTGGGCCTGGGAACACCAGCAGTTAATGGGGATTCCACGCTCCTCAAAACCTCCTGATCAGAGGCCTTGCTCTTGGGCGTAGTTTATCGTCTTACACAAGACGCGGATGTTGTTTATCGTCATACCCAGGACGACTTTGTCGAAGGGCAGAATCTCGTCTCGGGAAACTGATTCCGTTTTTACGAGGTCCACAGGTCCTACGGGCTCGGTTACCCCACGATAAAACTCGGCCTTGTGCCACATCTTGCTGCGTGGGGCAGTGGGTAAATATCTACCCAGGACGGCTTTTTAAGAAGGAACGCCGAGAACTGGCCAGTATTTTGCCACATTAGGAAACAGTTTCTTCATTAATTGGGTGGGGGTGTTCAATGAGATTGCTTTTATCAGTTATATTTGCAGGAAATACTAATCATATTTCTTAGAACGGTTCAGATTTCCTTCGTACTCGTTGACCTTTTGGGAATTTTGAATCGAAGCTTTTAATCGATTTACGCAAACGGATTGTTCTTTTTTTATTGCTGAATACCCACCTTTATGTCGATGGTCCACTGAATCAGAATATGTGACATTCAGCTCTACCTAGCCCAGGAATTGAACTCGCAACTCTTTACCCAATGCTTGTTTCTTAGAACATATTGTTTCATATTTGATCAGCATTATTGTTAAATTCTTTTCTTGTCAAGCAAAAAGAATTTCATCTAAGATTGTGTTTTGTGTTTAGGAACAAAGTTGACGATTGCACAAGTTATTACGAAAAAAATAGCGCTGGCTGAGAAGTACATAGGCTGACCAAGATGCCCTCATGGAATGTGACCATATGAGGCTTTGTTGCACCATCTCGATTGAAAGTATTAATTCCATCTTGAATATATGCCTTTCGTTTATTACTTGAATCTGTCGTGAAAGGTTCATCATTTTAAGCTATATAATTTTCCTCCTCATACTGGATATCTTCATGATCAAAATTCACATACTGACTCGGAATTGGTAAATCAAATTCACGTGGTTGGTTCAAGTTGATGGAAATTAAAGTATAAGCGATTTCATTTTAATCTTTTTTTTCTTTATATCACTGAATTTTGAATGCAGAAATATGGTTTCTATGAAGGATTTGTTTCCTCCATGTCATTTAAACCCCAAAACAAGGGGTTTCTTTTTCCTCTTTTGTCCATTGTCTTATTTCATCAACAAAAAACTGACGAGACCCTGTAGCGAGGCTACTTCTTTTTGTCCTGGTCCGCAAACTTTATTTCAAAATAGGATTAATATTTTAAATACCATGTCCCTTAAAGGTGTAGGTGATCATGACTCTCCACAGATTCTTTTTCTTTATAATTAATCCAAAATCTCTTTCTTTCTTTCTTTCTTTCTTTCTTTCTTTCTCTCTCTCTCTCTCTCTCTCTCTCTCTCTCTCTCTCGCTTCATATTAATTCTGCATAAATGAAGCAATTTGATAAAGACATGTCAAATGTGGAATCTCTTTTAAGTATTTGTGCCAAAAGATACCTGGTGTGCCGGAAGTTACATTAAATGAGGACATATTTACTGGACCTGGCCTTTGAAAACCTATTTCTGATGCAGAATTCGATTTACTGAAAAAACGTACGATGATTTTTCAATGACAAAGATAGAATTTCATGCAATATTTCTAAATAATACATACAACCCAAAATTTAAATAATTCGTTACCTCAGAACGACGTCATTCCAGACACAATTAAAATAATGCGTTAAATCAGAACGATATCATTTCCAGGCATAATTGAAATAATTCGTTACCTCAGAGTGATACCATTTACAGATAAAATTCAAATAATTCGTTACCTCAGAAAGATATAATTTCCGCACATAGTTTAAATAACTCGTTACCTTAGAACGATATCATTTCCAGACATAATTAAAATAATTCGTTACCTCAGAACCATATCATTTTCAGACACAATTAAAATAATTCTTTCCCTCAGAACGATATCATTTCCGGAAACAATTCAAATAATTCTTTACCTCAGACTGATATCATTTCCTGATAAAATTCAAATAATTTGTTACCTCAGAACGATATCATTTCCGGTCACGACTCTAATGTAATGCATATGCTTTGTTCGATAACCCTTTTTCTATTCCTCCGACCATCGGTTTCAAGAATGGAGAATTTCGGTACATCATTTTATATCTCCGTAGAGCACAATCCCTAACACCAATCTAAGTAGCTTTTGATGAACTGAGTGTATTCTCGTTAATTCTCGTACGTTTTATATACCGAAATATCTCAAACGATTTTTTATGCTTATCACATCTCTTTAAAATTATATTTCGGTCGCCACCATTTTACCAAATCGACAACAGTCAATCCCTGTTTCTTGTAATTCGCCATTACTGGCGAGGTTTGCATTTTTCAGATCTGGTCTGAGTCAAATAATTTTGCTGTAGATGTGCAGCCGCTCATTTGATGAGCCGATCATTTCAAATACCCGACTTCAGGACCTATGCTCTATAAGATCACAAATATATTTGCAAACCTCTTCCAATTTGTGAGGACAAATAAAGACTATATCCATCGTAACGACTTCAAATTTAGTTACTTTTTTTTTGGCTGCATACTTCTTTACAGTAAAGTGATTTTGTAGCGCCAAAAATCAATAAAGTTGTTCTTGTCAGAATCGCGAAAGGAATCGGTATTTCGTAGAGCTATTAAACAGCTAATTAACAGTTAAGTTATCTTTATTTAATTACTTTTACTATGAGGTAATCTTCCGCTGCCAACCAAAAAACAGAAAGAGCGCAACTCGGTCGCCGACAAGCCCAGCCGCCCAAAGAGAGTATCCTTCGCGACCTCCAATCCTAATTCATGATACATTAGTCTCTAAGGCCGTGAAAAGTCACTCGCCCGAGGAATAACCCTCAAAGTCGCCCAACACACTCGGAGGAATCTCGACTGATTACGGGAATTACGACGGTCCTTAGCCCTAGAAACAGGTGGAGTGAGAGTAAGGCTAGGGAAGGCGTCCCTAACACTTCCTTCCAAGATCGAGTCGTCTGTCAACGCAGGCATCGGAAAGCCAACCTCGATGCGTCCCGATTGCTCATCAAGTGTGCCATTCCCAGCACACCCACGACACCGACGTTGCGCAACAACCTTTCTGCAGACCTGATGCTTGCGACCACCCAACAAGAGTGAGGAAGGCAAACACGCGAGCCTCTTCTAACTTTTCTTGAAGAAAGGAAGTACAGCCAATCTATAAAGAATGAGAGGAAAGACGTACGAGACGAACGCTTCAGCCCAACCATTCACGGACAACCACCTTCGGAGCTAAGTCGATCCGACATTTTGTCTGTACTTACAACCAATTCTTCTTCATATGGAGCTCAGACCCGAACCACACTCTAAGAATGCAGACGTGTCTGTCAGCCCAACTAAAAGGCCCCGGAAACGCGACATCTTTCCAGGCACCTAAGCGCAAGCCGGAAGACTTGATGTGGTTAACCTTGATCCCCGTCAATTTCTCATACCGTCAAGCACCTTCTATACTACCTCAATGTCGCTGCGGCACGGCACAAAATGGATAGGTAATCGAGGTACGCGGAAATATTGGCTCGAGAACCTTCAGGGACAGCGATTCCACGCCAGGTCTCTTAGCCGGAGAAGGAGAAGGTCCAACGCCAAAATATAGGCAACACTGTCAGACCGACCGTGACAGTGCAAATTCGCACGACCGCTTTCCGCTCACCTGTACCACAGCACGGGGAGGGGTAGCGATACAGAAAGTTGATCCACTTGCAGAAGTCTGGTTTGAAACCGTCGACCTGCAGGACAGTAGATGGTCTACCCTATCGACTGATCCAAATTGATCAGCGCGGCGTTAACATCGTTTTCTACCCCCACTAGGATCGTGCAGATCAGATACAGGTTACCCTGAATTGTTCGCCCCTTCACAGTACAAGTCTTCTCGGCTCCCAACAAAATCTCGGCACCTGACTGCAAACACTCCATCAGGATCTTGTTCGAAATTTTAACACTGTGTTTAGCAGTGTTATGGGCTTATAATCACGTAAATCCTTTTTCAACAGCCTGATCACACTCATGGAGATCTGGTCGGCGATGGGCCACTGCTGGAACCAATTGCTGAATGCGACAGTCAGAATCGGCACAAAGATATGCGACAGCCTGAAATACAGTTCGTGGGGCAGACCATCAGGTCCCACGGATTTAACACTACCGACCCTTTTCAATGCCAAGTAAAATTCGTCCTCTATGATCTTACCCTCGCAGCTAGCTGATTCAGTCGTTTCAAGCCGAGGAAAGTCAACCAAATAGCTGCGAAATTCTTCGCCACAGACACCAGGTTCTTTGGCAAAACGGTTCTCGAAATGCCACCGGAAAGCCTCGTACATGTCTTTAGTCAACCTCAGAATTCCCCTCTCCGGAGTATCAACCTCTCGAATGTATCGATCGTAAACTCGGCGAATCTCTTTCTTGCGCAATTCTGGACCCATACTAATAGCTTCGTTAGACAACTTGTTTAACCTATGTCTAACTACCTGACCCCAGCAGAATTCGTTAGCCGCACGCTCCAGAACCTGCCTAACTAAACCTATCTTTAAAGAATTCCCCAGGCTCTGCCCGGGACAGACTCTCGTTGAGAGTCTTTACATTTTTATCCTTATCTAGGGCGACTTGTTGGCTATATTAGGTGGTGAAGTACATAATACTCCCCTTAAGCCTCTTCCACCACTTATTCCCAATAACCGCCCCCACTAGTTTCTGTTGCACTAATCTAGTCGGCTGTTACCGGGGCGTTAGAGTAGTTACTTGGGCCCTCCGTTGACACCTCGTCAACAGAGTTACATTTAAATAGAAGCCTTAAGAGGGCCTTTCTCTGAGAGAAAAAGTCCCTTGTAATACTCCACCTCATAATATGAAAACTTTGTGGGCAAATGTTTTTTTTTTTTTTTTTACTTGGGTTGGATTGATGGAGCGAGAGGGAAATAACGGAGTCCTAAAAGGGGAAGAATGGAGGTTCCTTGCCTTACCTAACAGCTTTTTGATTTTGGTTCTTACTGACGAAGAAGGGGTGGATTATCTCTTGGCTTCTACCAGGGCCAGAACTACTACTAATACTTCTTCTTCTTCTTCTTCTTCTTCTTCTTCTTCTTCTTCTTCTTCTTCTTCTTCTTCTTCTTCTTCTTCTTCTTTCCTTCCTTCCTTCCTTCCTTCCTCCACTGTTATTGCTGCAGCTACTGTCCTAGCTGCCCATGTTGCTCCTGCTGCTACTTCCGCGGCATCTGTTGCTGCTGTTGACGCTGCTCCTTCAGCAGCTGTTTCTGCCATTTTACCTATTTCTTCGGCGAAACTGCCTTTTTTTGGTGGAACATCTTGCTGGTGAGGAGGAGGGGCCGACTTTTTCCCTTTCCTCACGACCTCTGTCCACTGACTTGAGACACTGGGAGTCTGGCCGGCCATTTCCGCCACCACTTCTTCTTTGGCTACTGCTGTTTTTGGTGCTGCTGGTGTTGACGCTACAATTAGTCGGTGCATGTTTCTTCCCAGGCCTGCAGCACCACAGGACAAGCATTGGAGGCGACAACCTCCCACGATCACCAAGATGTCACCACGATAGGATAGTATGTCGGGGATGTCGGGATCATTGTTATTTGCATGACAGTCTCCCGTTACGATGTCTACCTTGCTGAAGGCAGCTGAGACATACCCGACCTGACCAAGTCGGGAGAAAAAAAAAACACTGGCTCCTCCGTGTGAACCACGGGTAAAGTCACACTGGTCCTCCGGGTGCTCATGTATTCCGTCTGCACTCGTACTGACTTGGTTGTCAGTAAACTGCATGCCAATTTCTTTGACTCTTCTTCATACGCCACTAAAATATCCCATATGGCATTCGACGTCCTAGCAAGAACTTTTTCAGCGCTTCATCCATTTTGTCCCTTCTGACGCCAATGAGCCCCCCCCCCCCCGTGTTGTCACGTCGGTCGGCAGCAGGGAAACTGTCCAGTGCCTCGGGTATAGTGAGAAACAGATGAAGAAAAAATATGAAGCCGACAGAGAGGACGAAGAAGAAAAAGAAAACAGATGAAGAAGAGGTAGAAAAAATATGAATCTGACGGAGAGAGGACGAAGAAGAAAAAGAAAACAAATGAAGAAGAGGAAGAAAAAGTATGAAGAAGAGGAAGAAAAAATATGAATCTGACAGAGAGAGGAAAAAAAAAAAAGAAAGAGTGTAAACAAGGAAAATGAAATATAATGAAAGAGTCGAACACGTCAGCGAAAAAAGTAACAAAAAAAATTTAGAGACATGCAATTGGAAGGAAAACAAAGTCAAAAAACAGAGAAAAATTTATTAATTGTATCAATTAAAACTAGAACATCGCAATTTGACAGAAGGAAAAGATTTTAACTGTTGATAGACAACTATCATGAAAAATTTACAAGATATTGTTACAGTTGGTCAAAAAGACTTTATGAAAAGAAAACTAAAATCTGTGTAAAAATAACGAAAGAAAATGAGTACTGGGAGTAAGGTGACGTTGATTGGGAACCGGTTGGCGAGTGGGGTAACACTGTTATCGTGTTGTTATTGTTGTTGTTGTTGTTGTTGTTGTTCCTTCGATTTCTGATGTGAGTTCTTCTTGTGAGAACAATATTTTTATTATTATTATTAGTAGTAGTAGTACTAGTAGTAGTAGTACTAGTAGTAGTACTAGTAGTAGTAGTAGTAGTAGTATAAATAAGTTCAGTCAATTCAAAAGGAATAAGAAGAGAATGTTTCCAGGACATTTTTGTTAACCTAATCCTCAGTATGTAGATAAAAACATATTTTTACCGACATTTTCCTAATAATTGTTTAGAAGATTAATTCTTTTTCGAACTCTTTTGCACAATATTATTCTCGAGCTTTTTCTTCTTCGTTTTTTTCTTTTCCTTTTCTTTGTCTTTTTTTGTTTTCATCTTTTTTGTTTTCATCTTTTTTCTCCTACTTCTTCTTGACAACTAATTTCTTATTTTCTCCTCTTTTCCTGACAAATGTCGAGTATTTGCTTTTCATCCTCTGCTTCTTAACACGTCCGCCATCTCTCATCATGGTCGCCATTCTAATAGTGTTGCTACTTGTTTGGCTCCAAACTCATATGTTGAACCCGGGATCAAACAGTGCAAGAATACATCAGCACGGTGGACAAATGATATACTTGTCAAAACCAATATTTAACTACTGAAAACATTATTCGGCGCTTCTCCATGCCAAGGAGAATAACAGGAACAGCGTGAAACATATCTGAATCAACAAAGAGGAATATTTGACACGGAAATTAAGTTCTTTAGAATGATAATACTAACATAATAATGATAATAAAACGTACATTATTTACATTATTCGGATTTGTTGTCCTCATCTTTGTCGCCATATTTATTACGACGTCTCGGCGGTTGTACGCTCCAGCCTTCTTCAGGTGGTTGGAATGTCGAACTGAACCCTTTATTTCGCTCACTGGGGTAGACTGTTCTAGTTCCGCATGCCATGTCTAAATGATGTAAGTTATTAGTTATCTCCTGTTAATTCCCTCCCTGAAAGTTCTCCACTGCCTTAGTCGGGTATTGAACTCACACTCTTTGGGTTCTGTCACTGGATCTAAATAACGCCTTTATTCACTGTCCTTAGGACACATGGCACAGTGGATAAAGGCGTTAGTTAGATCCAGTGACAGGACCCAAAGAGTGTGAGTTCAATACCCTGTTAAGGCAGTAGAGAACTTGGAGAGGTGAATTAACAGGAGATAACTGATAACTGACATCCATTAAACATGGCACGTGGAATTAGAACAGTCTAACGCAGTGAGCGAAATAAAAGGTTCAGTTCGACATTCCAACCACGTGAAGAAGGCCAGAGCGTACAACGGCCGAAACGTTGTGATAAATATGACGACAAAGTTGAGGACAATTGTTCGAATAATGTAAATAATTTATATAATACTTCATCTCAGAAATATAGACAGAGACTGAAGGGCCGAAACGTTGTAATAAATATGGCGACAAAGATGAGGACAATTGTTCGAATAATGTAAATAATTTATATAATACTTCATCTCAGAAATATAGACAGAGACTGAAGGGCCGAAACGTTGTAATAAATATGGCGACAAAGATGAGGACAATAGTCCGAATAATGTAAATAGTGTACATAATACTTCATCTCAGAAATATAGACAGATACTGAAGGGCCGAAACGTTGTAATAAATATGGCGGCAAAGATGAGGACAATAGTCCGAATAATGTAAATAATTTATATAATACATCATCTCAGAAATATAGACAGATAATAAAACGTATCGCCATGAAACAATGGTTATCAGACTATCCCCGTAAACCAATTCACTAGCGAATTGGTCTTGATGAGCTAATGTAGCCATTTTTTATTTTTTGCTTTTACTAACGTTCACCCTTTTACAAGGCTCATGAGTTACTCAAGATAGAGCGTTACTGAATGAGGTAATATAAATGTAAAAGTGTAGATTATGTGGATATAAAGGATAGATGATGATTGACCTTTGACTTGAGGTTAAGGTTGTAGTGTTCGGGGAAATATCCACGTGGTAGTCTGTTTCACAAAGTATCTGTTCTTGGGAAGAAGCTTCTCCAATGGAACCTCCTTCTTACCAATAGAATACGAAGGAGTTGAGGATAGCAGTTTCTTGGCAAACGCTAACTGAATGGAACTTTATCCTTACAATTCGAATATGGGAGGAGTGAAGGTGATTCAACAACGTGGATGCAACATAACCGATCATAGCTATAAAGGTCCGATTTGGTGAAACTAAAGGATGAAGCTCGTTTTTTTGTCATGGATACAACAATAGACTGTCAATAAACTTGCGACAATGCGTTGGTGGAAAAGGGGTTGCAGTGTGGAAAATATATAATCCCTGACATGACCGCGTTTAAGCCTTTGTCTTGTGCCAGGCTAATCTCGGCTTGATAATAATCAATAGTTTCCTCTTGTGGAGCACTGACGAGCAAGCGATTACGGCTGTAATTCATTTATTTTATTTTATTATAATTTATTTAATTATAATGTATTTAATTATAATTTATTTAATTTATTTATTTTTATTTATTTATTTTATTTTATTTATTTAATTATGATTCATTTAATTGTAATTTATTTATTTTAAAGGATAACCCACATTTACGTACCGATACCAGACTAAAATAAGAAGATAAAGATCAATAAGTAATGTGGAATGCGGTTTATTAATATTCATTACGTCATATTAATATCTAATTAATTAATACATCTTTAATATTCATTAAGTCACGAACTAATAATAATCTTCTAAAAACTCGTATATGAATGTGTGAATAGTTTAATGGTTTATGAATGGAAAAAAATCGTCGAGCCGATTTCGAATTCCAGTCGAGTTCATTACGTTAACTTTCCCACAAATACTCTGAGGAAATATATGAATCCATCTATTCTCCCCAACCCAAGCAGGGACTACTGTGCTCTCTTGCAAGTAGAAAAAAAAACTGAATTCGAAACCAATCTTAAAAGGTTAGACTTTTCCCTATTGCAGTACATTTACTGCTATGACCCTAGTCGGTTAGGGGACTATTGACGCGAATGTCTCGTAACTCGTCGTGATTTCTCAGATTCATATGTCAATTAATATCAATACATTTACATGGTAGTGAATGGGCGAATATTTGCTCAGAGATGAAGAGGCGACAGGAGGCAAAAAAAGATGCGGCTCTACAGAAGGATGCTGAGAATATCATGGATGGAACACGTGAGCAACTAGGAAGTTTTAAGGAAAAGGGGACGAAAAGGACAATTATACTTAAGATCAGAAAGAGTATATTTGATAATTCTGGGAGACATATTAAGGAAAGAGGGCTTAGAAAATCTGACACTCACAAGGATATAATGAATGCAAGAGAGGAAGCAACGAGTTGTATACTTAACGTGTTTGAGTAAATGACTTGCCGAATATGAAGAATAGCAAGTGGTCAAACATTGCCTAGAACTACAAAGGAAAAGAAAGTCGTGTATAAAAAAGAGCAATAGTGATTATTACGAATAGAACGGAGACGAGATATAAATAAAATTGCTGACATTTATTTTACCAAAGTAAAATAAAATATGTCTGTTTGTTTATAATTATGTCTTTGTGGATCAATTTTCGTTGTGGATATTTGACGAAATGTCCATAAAATGTTGCCGACTTCACATTCCAAACAAAATTAACTTCCCACGACAGTATCAAATAATTTTATCATCTGACTGTTCAACAGTCTGAAGTGAATTGGTATTTTTGATACATCCTATATATATATATATATATATATATATATATATATATATATATATATATATATATATATATTAAGACATTTTTATGTTTATACGTTCTTTTTTTAATGATTCAACATGAACAATTGAGAAGACAGCAGAAGTGTTGAAACAAAATGACTATATTTGTAGGGATTTTATAACATATTTATGTTATAATTTTCGAATAAATATATATGTATAAATAGGGTATATATATATATATATATATATATATATATATATATATATATATATATATATAACTATGAACCTAAAGAGCCAGGCAAACCTACCTAGGTTTCCCCTACGCGGATCGTCAGGGTACGTTGGCCAGCGTACCCTGACGATCCACGTAGGTGAAACCTAGGTAGGTTTGCCTGGCTCTTTAGGTTCATAGTTAGATTTGCTCTACTTAGTGTGTTGAGCACTTTACTTAGTTACTTTTGCTTTACTCGTTTTGGGGTTTTTTTCTTTGGACTCTGAGTTTGGATTCTGGACGATTGTTTTCGCCTGAATTAAATGTTCTTAGTTCTTTCTTTTTTTATCCCTCATTTTTTCTTGGGTATTGGTTTGTTCATTTACAAGACAAAACACCTAATGTTTTTCCAGATGAGTATAATTATATATATATATATATATATATATATATATATATATATATATATATATATATATATATAATGTGTGTCGTTGTGTGTATTAGGAAAATAAATGAATAGGTGGAAAACACTTTTGTGTGACGTGTTTCGCCATTTTATGACTTCACGGACGAAGGTGAAGTTTACTTTGATGTAGCTACACATGCGCAGAAAGGAAAAGTGATACTTAAATTTGGAACTTTCAAATCTGATTTTTAAATATGTGTTCAGATATATAGTCTAGCCAAATTCTTTTAGTTGCTTTTGGTTGTTGTTTGGGATTTTATAAGATTGTATTTTATAAGTATATATTATGTTAATGTCTATACTCAAGCGGTATTAAAAAAAACCCGTATAGTAGAATTTGCAAATAAATATATTAAAACAGATTGGTATCTGGGGAAATATTTTGGAGAAGAAAAAAAGAAAAAACTAAAAACATCCGAGTAGGCTGAAAAAAAATCGCCCAGTGTCGTAATTTCTTGTCCAAAGAAGAAAAAACAATCGAGAAAAAATAAGAAAAAAAACATAAAGTATAGTAGAGTAGAAAAATTTCTAGTGAGCCAGAAACTATCTATCTACGTTTCACCTAAATGGATCTTCAGTTAAAGACGTTATGACAAAAGAACTTTGCTAAAAACAAACACTAAAACCTAAAATTAGCATAAAACCATACGACGTAAAAACAAGGAAATATTAAAAAATAATTCCAGTAACCCTGCTTTCTTATATTTACACCCGTTAAGAGATGTTTTTATATATATATATATATATGTGTGTGTGTGTGTGTGTGTGTGTGTGTGTGTGTGTGTGTGTGTGTGTGTGTTTGTGTGTGTGTGTGTGTGTGTGTGTTATAAAATCACTAAAAACAGCCATTTTGTTTCAACCCCTCTGGTGTCTTATCAAGTGATCTATTTATTTAAAAATTATAACATAAAAATGTTATAAAATCACTACAAAAATAGCCATTCTGTTTCAACACCTCTGGTGTCTTATCAAGTAATAAGACACCAGATGTGTTGAAACAAAATGCCTATTTTTATAGTGCTTTTATATCATATTTATGTTATAATTTATATATATATATATATATATATATATATATATATATATAGATAGATAGATAGATAGATAGATAGATAGATAGATAGATAGAGAGAGAGAGAGGGGGGGGGAACGTCTCTTTGTCTCGTAATGAGTGCAAGCGCATCAGACACCAGAGGCTATTTCTATAGTGCTTTTATATCATATTTATGTTATAATTTATATATATATATATATATATATATAGAGAGAGAGAGAGAGAGAGAGAGAGAGAGAGAGGGAGACGTCTCTTTGTCTCGTAATGAGTGCAAGCGTATTCTTTCATGCTATCAGCAAATAGTAACTTTGCTTTTTTGAGGACACGCTTGCACCCATTTGCTGATAGAATGAAACAAAGTATTGCACCTCGCAAGTTTGGTTCTGAAGCTTATTGGCAGCTCTGCACAGCAGCAAATCCACAATCCCTCGTCTATTCAATCAATTCGAAGTCCTTATTAAAAATGTTTGGATTTCGGTTATTTTAACACGACTTTCAAAATCTTATAGTTTCTTGATGAAAAACGACTCGCAATCATTGCTGGAAAAATGTGTGCAGTTATATCGACCCTCGCAGAAATACTCTTGGAAACGGCATGAATCCATCTTTTGTCTCCTAGGCAAGGGTTAAATCCCATGGCAAAGAGGACCCTTTAGCTGTGGTTGAAAAACAGGATAGAAGATGAACAATTCTGAATTCAAAAGAGTATGTGGTGTCCATGACTGAACTGCAATTAATCTCCGCTAAACATAGGTTCAGTATGAACCTCAGGTTGGCCCTGAGGGTGTTGAAAAAATACAAATGAACTGAGCAGATGAGTATGCTCTGGAAGGAGAAACAATGTTGTAGATTAGACATCGCGGTGATTTACAATCGGCCTTCAAGCCGAACGAGCTGTTTTCAGGATTATTTAGCCTCTTATGTATCTAGCTTTCCTTTCTGGTTACAATTTAATCAATAGAAAGATCGTAGAAATCGTAGTTAGGTTAGTTTTTGAAAAAACCTAAAAAAGACGAATTTAAAAGGAAAAGCAGTTTATTTGTCTTGTTGTTGTTATCACAACGTTTCGGCCGTTGTGCTCTCTGGTCTTCTTCGGGTGTATATCGATCTAGGTAACCTATAAGGAATTCTGAACTGCACCCTTTATTTTATTTCCGGTGTTAAACTTCTTCTCATTCCACTACTCATGTCTAGAGATGTCGTCTAGTTCTTATGTTATTTAGTACTGTTTCGTTATTGCTGGCCCGTTTCCACTGATTGCAAGGACACAATTCCCAACCCAGGGATTGAACTCACAAACACTATGTCACCAAATTCATAAACGAACGTTTTTACTCTCTAGGTCACTGTCTCGATAACAACAACAAAGATGAGGACAATAGTTTGAATATAAATAGTGTAAATATTGAAAATTCCTCATCCCAGTAAGTCAGACAAAAATGATGTTTTTTAATGTTTTTGTTTATTCATTCATCAGTTTTTGCGCAGTAAATTTCACTAAATTAAAAAAGAGACAGCCTGGATTATTTTTCCTAAACAAAATTTATTCCAATGAACTGAGCTAAAGTTACGCAATTAATCGTGTATTCTATATTAGTCGTCGTGCTGTATTAATAGACATTGGTTGTAATAGACCACATTGCTGGTGCTTGTTTTATTTCTACAAGGCCCAAGAATCACTCGAGGTAGAGTGTTGCAGAGTAAGAGGCACTGTTTATGGGGATATGTCTGGAAAATACCCTAGACTTGAACCGGTTGCGATTATAGTGATCAGGGAAGCATCATCTTGGGATTTGGTTCTACAAAGCATAGGTTCATGAGAAACTGCTGCCGGAGTGGAACTTATATCGCACCAATGGAATACGAAGGGAATGAGACTGGTTCGCTGCAATGGGTGTGGCATGGTGGGTCGTTAGCCGTGAAGGTTAGAACTGGTGGAACTTAGGAATATAGTTCGTCTGAATACTTTCCGTGGAAATATCGTTAGAGCATCAAAAACTTTGTGATGTTCCCATTGTGAGGAAAGAGGTTGCAGGGTGGAAAAACTCTTCTTCCTGAAAGACGCGGAGACGCTTTTGAACTTTGTCAAGGCTGTAAAGTAAAGACTGGACAGCTCCTGTCCAGATATGGTGACAGTACTTCATTTTCGGCCTTGTAAATGTAGAGAATAGCAGGAAGAGTCATGTATATACTGCAGCGATGCAGGGAACCGATCATGTTTCCAACTTCTTTAGCGATAAATCGTACGTACGAGTTTTATTTGAGGTCTGGGTTGAGCTTAAGTTCCAATAGGCGTCCAAATGCGAAAATGCACGGTTTTTTTAGTGCAGTAATAGAAAATGAGCTGGGGTTGCACAAGGTGTGTCGTTTCCCATCTTTTCAGTTTCCAGTTTATGTTCAATTTCTGTGCTCGAAGGGAATCAGCGATGAAAATTAATTTCTTTATTTGCTATTATAATTTCGATGTAGCCACAAATGAATAAAATTGTTATATGTTCCAACCCGTGCTGTTGTTTGCTTCTCTAGATTACTCCCTAGCAGTGATGCACGGCACCCGGTGTAAACATTCCCAATCTATTTCCCCTGGGACAAACTTTATCACTAATAATCTTTATTTATGTGAGTCGCTCTCTCTTTACAGGTTTTCTTTACCTGACCTTGAACGATGCCCTATCTATCCGATGGAGGTGCTGATAATTTTGTCACAAAGTGTCTCTACTATGCTTATATTGTAGATCACCGTTGTGTTGTGGTGTGTCACTGACACCGGAATGATAACAAGGAAGAATAGAAAGGGGGGCCTACCAAGCGAGAAACAAACCAAAAATAAAGAGAAGGCAGCAAGCAAAACAAATTAACAAACTATCAAAGGTCAGCTAGTTGTTGATCTATCCTTCCACAATTGGACTACGAGTTTCCATCGAATAGACGCCAGAAATATATACACAGAAAAGAAAGTCAATCCGCGTTGTAACAGAGAAACGGGTCAGCCCAATAAAAGACTCCGAGTTGGCTGTATGTGCTGCTATAAGCACCAAGAGTTGCGTCCCCTTACACAACGAGCTGTTGAGAGAAGACCTTCTACTTAGCATAGGTGGTGCTGCCTATTTGTATATGAATGATACTGGGCAGGTATTAGCCAATAGTCAGCATGGGTCTAGGGCTGGGAGAGCTATATAAGCACCAGGAGTTGCATCCTCTTCCACAATGGGCTGTTGAGAGTCTGGGTCTGGGATTGGGAGAGCTATATAACACCAGTGTTTTTCTCTGTCGAGAGAAGACGCTCTCGACGCGAGGACGTTCGAAAACCAGGCAAGACGAACACGCGTTTAATTGTTAAATTTAGACTTGAGACATGTAAGACCTTCATATGTCTCGTGAGTGGTACACTCAAAAATTGAATGAGATTGGGTGATGACAACATAAAGCAGTTAATATGCTTTAGATAAGATACATCTAACGTGACCAAATTGTTCTTTTTCTGACCATGAGACTCGGGTTCGAATCATGGTCGATTAATCAGGAAGTGCCTAAAAAACATACCACTCAAGTCTTTTGAGTGAAATTGGGAAGACAGAACTATTTGTGAGCCAAAGGATGACTGTTCTAGAACGAAGTCTCAAGTCATCGGGGACGATGGTATTCGCGTACTGGCATTGTTCAGATTTTATCAGAAATTGTAACTAAAGATAGCAGTATAAACCACAGCATAGTTGCAGTATAAACTATATTTGGGCTCTGTGGATGCTGAACAAGCACAAATGTGCCTGATCAGATGCCTAGAATAGGGATTTGGCTATCCACCCTAGTAGACAAGCATACTCGGAAACAGGCTGCCAGCCACTACTGCTGCTACACTACTACTATATTCAACAGCAAAAATACAGAAACCAATATCACATACCATAAAGTCGTTAAAATGGATGAACATTTTGTTTCTTAAAATGCAGTGAATATACCACATGATGAAAAAAGATGAATAAAAAATGAATAACACAGGTCGAAATTTAACAAGGGTACATAATGTACACAAAGTTAATAAAAGTGTTTACGCGTCTTACTCCCCACTTCTTTCTCTCCACTTCTTTCTCTCCACTTCTATCTCCACTTCTTATGAAGAAAGTCTTACTCTCCACTTCTTTCGCCCCACTTCTTACTCTCCACTTCTTATGAAGGAAGTCTTACTCTTCACTTCTTATGAAGGAAGTCTTACTCTCCACTTCTTTCCCTCCACTTCTTACTCTCCACTTCTTATGAAGGAAGTCTTACTCTCCACTTCTTTCTCTCCACTTCTTATGAAGGAAGTCTTACTCTCCACTTCTTTCTCTCCACTTCTTATGAAGGAAGTCTTACTCTCCACTTCTTTCTCTCCACTTCTTTCTCTCCACTTCTATCTCCACTTCTTATGAAGGAAGTCTTACTCTCCACTTCTTTCGCCCCACTTCTTACTCCCCACTTCTTTCTCTCCACTTCTTATGAAGGAAGTCTTACTCTCCACCTCTTTCTCTCCACTTCTTTCTCTCCACTTCTATCTTCACTTCTTATGAAGGAAGTCTTACTCTCCACTTCTTTCGCCCCACTTCTTACTCTCCACTTCTTACTCTCCACTTCTTATGAAGGAAGTCTTACTCTTCACTTCTTATGAAGGAAGTCTTACTCTCCACTTCTTTCCCTCCACTTCTTACTCTCCACTTCTTATGAAGGAAGTCTTACTCTCCACTTCTTTCTCTCCACTTCTTTCTCTCCACTTCTTATGAAGGAAGTCTTACTCTCCACTTCTTTCTCTCCACTTCTTTCTCTCCACTTCTATCTCCACTTCTTATGAAGGAAGTCTTACTCTCCACTTCTTTCGCCCCACTTCTTACTCTCCACTTCTTATGAAGGAATTCTTACTCTCCGTTTCTCTCCCACGGACGCAACTTTGTAAGCTTATCCATACTTTGTCACTATATTCACAGTAAATGTTTAGATGAGCGCTTCATTCTTTAACTTCACCATTTCAGACATTTACACCGTTCTGGGTATGACGATAAACTACATCCGCGTCCTTGGTAAGACGATAATCTACGTCCAACAGCAAGGCCTTTTATCAGGAGGTTTTGAGGAGCGTGGAGCCACCTCTTAATTTCTGGTGTTCCCAGGTCCGCCCTGACCCGGGGTGGTAGCACCTGTTATGGTCGCAACTATGGGCAAACAGTTAACCCCGAAACTGTGGTAAAAACACTATGAAAGTGTAAAAATGGGTTTTAATACCAGAAATACTTCATAAAAATTATTACCAGCAATAAATTTTTGTAGAAAAAAAAATTATTACCAGAAATATACTTTTGAAGGAAAATATTACCAGTAATAAATTTTGTCGGCTTTAAATAACCCATTGATGTTGAAATGCCGTAAACCAAACCAAATCAGACTTTTACAGTTAGGACTCCTACATAAACTATGTTGAATTACTAAGCAGGAACTTCCACCCAGGAACTGCTACTATTGGAAACATACTGCTATGTGAATACTTCTTTGAAGACTACAATCTTAACCTCTTCAAGTCTGTGGTCTTCCTGAAATCCTTTCTTTCATTCATATCGTATATCTCATTTGTCATAAACAGTTTAAGGGCCACTCTATACATTGGTTGGCTCTCTAGACCTTCATTCGGTGAATTCTTGTATACAAAGGGGAAATAAATCATTCTTTAGTTCAACCAATTCAGATATTTACTGCTAGGGTGCGCTATATCACTTCCATGGAGTCAAATCATCCTCATTTCCTCCGTATACCTAATGTAAAGAGAAAGTTTATTGTTTTCCAAGAATGGACACTTGCAGAATGCTTCAGTAAAAGCACTGAATCTTAACCGCCTTCAGGTCATGGCTCAAGTGTTTACTATCTTCCTTATCCTCACACATTTCTTTCGCTCATATGACACGCCTCTTACATTATAAGCATTTTGACAGTAATCCTCTACCTTGAGTGGCTCTTTAGCTTTCAATAAAAATGATATTTAGATTTGATATACTTTCTAGATTCTCGTCAAACATATGCAGCTATTACTCTCCTCCTTGGTATCCTGATGTTGAAAGATAGTGGTGAAAAAATATAATTTCGAAACAATCTAGTATGTCTATTATGATTGCTGAATCTGATACCATTTATGGTGGAAATGTTCTAGTCTTTTTCTGTCTAATAATTCCCGTAAAATCCCTGAAGTTAAGCGACGTCGAAGATTTGTCTGTACCTAGATGAGTGACCGCTTGGGAATACCAGTTGCTGTAAGCTTGGATTTGCAGAGGATGTATTCGGATAGCGGAATTATTAATTGGATCTCCGAGTTCGAATTCCAGTCAGGTCCCTTAAATTCACTTACACGCAAATACCCTCGGGAAAAATATGAATTAATCTCTCGCCCCCCACCAACTATGTGTTAATTAGTAAGACTTGTATCAATAAACAATAATTCTACCCAAAACTAAAATAAAATTACAGAAAAAATATTTTAATTTCGGCATTGAATAACGAATAGAGGTTGATATGCCGCTAAACAAATCCAACGAACCTATCAATATTGTTAGTAATTCTTGGCGAATCATCTCAACCTATAGAATTCTATTTTAACTTAGAAAATATGAATCCTGCTGCATATGCAAAATCTATATATGACTGGCATTAAGTTTGCTTATAAAAAATTCTTTTTTCAGTCCAACTAAAAGAAACTGTGATATCACTTGTAATTGATGAATAATGTTGGAACTAAATTCAGCAATGGCAAAAGTAATTCTTGAAGATTTCCTTAATGTATGCGTTCTGCACTCTGCCAGTAATAGTCTTGAACAGGGTGTAGGCGATGCTCTAGATGAATTTGCAGGTTCGAATCACTTTGAAATATTTTGTGATAAGTTCATAATCCCAAAGGTCTACAAAAGGTTTGGACAAGTTAATTGAGTGCGCCGATTCTCTTACCTATCGTCAGTTGAAAATTGTATCTACAAGAGCCACTCAAGGTAGAGGATTACTGTCAAAATGCTTATAATGTAAGAGGCGTGTCATGTGAGCGAAAGAAATGTGTGAGGATAAGGAAGATAGTAAACACTTGAGCCATGACCTGAAGGCGGTTAAGATTCAGTGCTTTTACTGAAGCATTCTGCAAGTGTCCATTCTTGGAAAACAATAAACTTTCTCTTTACATTTGGTATACGGAGGAAATGAGGATGATTTGACTCCATGGAAGTATCTGTTTATTTTTCATCCGACCGAACTCTAAACGTCAATAGGGTGCTCTTACAAAGCTGGGAGCATTTTGCAATGGAAATAAACAGTTTTATTTCAAAATTTAATATATTTTTTAATCATTTCATCCAAAGCAAGACTGCAATGCCACCAGTACACGGGGGGGGGGGTTACAGGGGGTGAAAATGAGAGAAGAGACTGAGTATAGAGAGGATTGGGTTGGGTTGGGGGACCAGTTGCCATGAAAATATTTAAAGAAAAGACAGAGGGTAGTCGCATCACGTTGGTGAGAAAGTGGCTGAAATTAAGATGCCAAGTCAGGATCGATTATTTCACAGATCCTTCTGAGTATTTTGTCAAGAATCTCGACATGACTAGCAGGAGCACCAGACCAGATATGGCAGAATTAGTCAATGCATAGACGAATGGTAAATTTGTAAATGTGCAAGATGGACTCTGACGCAAAAAAACTTCTTGTATGACACAGAGAACCAACTTTCCTTGCAGTAGATGCAGCTATTGATTCAATGTAGTTGTTCAAGTCACTTGAAAACGTGAGGCCAAGAAGGCGCAGTGTTTTGCTCTCCAGGATTCTAGCGTCAGACATGCTGATGGCGGGCAGAAACATTTCTCTACGGTGTTTAAATGAGAGCAGTTTTCTTTTGGAGGCGTTAAAATTTACAAGCCATTTCTTGCCCCAGTTAACCACTGATTGTAGGTCCTTTAAGAGGTCAGAGGGCAGATTTACTTTATCAGCTCTGACGTGTTTGCTAGGAGTAAATGGTAGTGTCATCTGCATAAATGCCTACTTGAGAACTGATGACATCAGGAAGATCATTGATAAAGATCAGAAACTGACTAGGATCCAGGATATAGACTTGGGGGACACCCACATCCGTGAGAAAGGAGCTGGAAGTGAGCCTTCATTTCACGTTTTGATAGGAACGATTGGATTACATCAAACACTAGTCATGTAATACCGTAGCCCTACAGCTTATGTAGAAGAGCAGCATGCCAAAAAGCTGTCAAACTCCTTCAAGATATCTATAGCCATAGCTCGAGCTTCGCCGTTATTATAAACAGCTTGATATACATATTCAGTGATGACAGTTAACACATCAGCAGTAGACCTTGCGAAACGGAAGCCATATTGTTTGTCCGAGAGTAGTTCATGAGAGGCAATATGCTAATAATTTCAGCATCGATTAAAGCCTCGAATACTATACCGAAAAGCAGTAGGAGACTAATAGAGCGATAGTTAGAGGGGTCAGAAGGTCCTCTGGAGTTCTTAAAAGCAGGAACTACAGAGGAGGACTTCTAACAAGCAGAAAAGCAGAAAGCAGCGGGGCATTGTTTATAGAGTTTGGAGAGAATTGAAGCCAGCACGGAAGCACCCGTCACCTCCGCTTGATTTGTGGGAGTCTATTTTGGAAATTATATCTGAAACCAGTGTCGGGGTTATGCGTTGAGCCTCGGTTATAGGGAAAAGGAACCTAGTCTGGCGAGTCGAGTGTGGTGCTAGAAAAGAATTGTGAAAAGCATTCAACCTTAATGCAGAAGACATCAGGACTTCAAATTGATTGAATAGATGAGGAATTGAGGATTTGCTCTTGTTCAGCACATATTCTTGCAGAGCCGCCAATAATTTCTAGAACCAAACTTCAGAGAGACTACACATTGTTTCATTCAAACAGTAACTTCGTTTCTTTGATAGCACGCTTGCTCTCATTACGAGCAAAGACAAAGAGACGTCTGTTGTAATCAGACATGTTGCTCTGGTACAGCCGGAAGAAGTGATTTCTGTGGGCTATAGCGGCTGAGCTTTCAGGTGAGAACCAAGGAAATAAACTTGGTTTCACTTGGTATTTCCTTGCTGGAGTGAAAGCTTCGATGCCGGCTTTTACCCAGGAGGCGACTTCAGAGGGGCATTTTTGAACAGGATGATTAAAAACTTAATTTCAAGGGACGTCACGAAAGAAATCACGGAATTAGCCCCAATCAGCTCGTTGATAACAGAAATATATTCTACTGGTAGGAGGTTCTTGGCTGGTGGGAGAGCGGAACGTGATGTTTACAGACACTACCGCATAGCCAGAGCTGCCAAGGATAAATGTATTATCAGGGATAGATGAAAAGAAGAGCTCAAGAAGAGAAGCGAGCCCGTAAGGATTACTAGGGAAGCGCTTTGGGAAATCCACCACTTGTGTGAGAGATTAAGTGATTGAGTAGTTCAGGGTTTGGATGCCAGCGAGGTCAGTGACAGAATGATTCAGCCTCCTAGCGTGGTGGGCATTAAATCACTCAATATAAATATATTTGCTAAAGGATGGAAGATGGCTCTGTCTATATTATCAGAAATACTATCTAGCAGAGAACAGTCATGAGAGGGAGGGGAACGGTAGAGAAAGAAGATATATATGACTGAGTTTAGTAGAGAGAGACAGAGGGACATGTAAGAATGGTTTGGAGATTCAAGAGAAAGTTCCCTATCCAGCGGGAGATGTTTGCGGATGTAAACTCCCAGGCCATGCATGAGGACATTAGAGTCCTTACTAAAGAGAGGAAGATTGCCAGGAATCGGGATTTCACAAGAGGGAATTGAAGAGTTAAGATTAGTTTCGCAATGAGCTAGGATGTCAGGAGAATTTTCGAGGCGGGGGGAGAATTTCACACTGCAGAAATTGGTATGAATGCTGGAAAAAGTAAAGTTAGGAAGTTTAACTGTTTGTTTTTTTTTGTTTTTCTTTTTTTGTTTTATTTTTTGGTTGCTTATCGCCATGGTGTGCTATTTGGGTAAGCAAAAAGCCTAGGGTAGTAGTAGCAGTCGGTCGTCTAATGTGACATGAGCGGGCAGGGAACTGGCACAGGAGGTGCATGCATGGACACCTTTCAATGGCACTGCAAGAACACCGATATTACGCGACTATTGATTTGAGTAGCCTCTCTAAAAGCTATACAAGAGTTCGGGCTCCTCACTACCAGTCGGCAAGCAGCAATATTCATATTCAACCGAATACTGTACAACGTTTTATTCCAGAAAGGTTAGGTTTTACTGTTATTGTTGCAAGCTGTTCTGAAGCCACTCTTCGATTTCGACGCTTTGAATTATTGTATTTAACACACATTTCCAATGACAAAAAAGTAGTTTATGCTTCTCAAGAAAAGAATTTCTTGTTTTAAAACGTTGACCAACGCTTTGTTTTGATAATGTACGTAGAATCCTATATACGTATATATAAAATGGAAAAACTTGATTTTTTCCTGTCAGGTTTTATTCGTTTTTGAACTGCCAAAAATTCTTATTATCAGCAAGAGTTTTTCAATGTTTTACAATTTTAGTCTAGAATAAAATCGGATAATATAAACGTTGTAATAAATATGGCGACAAAGATGAGAACAATAGTCCGAATAATGTAAATAGAAGAAAATTAGTTTTCTTCATAGAAATTAAATTTACTTCTATAAGAATGACATTGTGTCCTCACTTTATAAATATTAAAGAATAAAAATGGCAGGACGAACTCATTTATGGAAGATATTGTATTATATATATATATATATATATATATATATATATATATATATATATATATATATATATATATATATATATATATATATATATATATATGTTATGTAACTTATAAAATTAACGACCAGAACCAGGATCTCGGTGCATGTATTCAAAGTTAAGGTTTCTGGTAGGCTAATATTTCTTCCGATACCGTTGTCTGCTAGTACGAACACCTAGTCTTACACTATAATATTTTAATATGATTTATTATTATTATTATTATTATTATTATTATTATTATTATTATTACAAGTAATTTAATTAAAGTGAACTTTTCGAGCAAATTAAAGCCAGATGTTTTCAGATGAATATCTTTGTTTAGCACCCAATTCAAGACGGTTATTGGATGAAAACGTTTAAACTATAGCATTGAATACGCACTTAACTTGGTAAACTGTGTCCAAGAACATGGTAATTGAATGGCAGTAAGAGTTTTGATGGCACCACCTACAGCAAATCGAGAACGGAAAAACAGCTTCAAACTACCAAAATGGTTAAGAGTAACTGGTTTCTGAATTTGGTGACATAGTGGGTTTTAGTCAGGCAGTGTGTACTTACACTCAGTGGAAACGGGATTTAAATAACTGAATGATACTAAATAAAATCTAGACCAGTAGTTCTCAACCAGGGTCTATATGGATCCCAAATGTTAATGTAACATTACTGGTGTCCACAGGAATAAATAGTTTATTATAAGTTATTTCAGTAGTGTACATAAATGGTTCATAGAATTTAGTCGTTAAATAAAAATTTATTTTCATTAAATTAGTTTTATTTCAAAATAAAGTATATACATTTACTATTTCTATAATATAATTCGTAAACTTATCTATTCGTAAAAAGTAAAATAAGCTTTTTTGTCAACGAATGGTTATGGGGGTCCACCAAAAAACAATAAGACTAAAAGTGGTCCATGGGTAAAAAAAGGTGAGAGCCACTGATCTAGGCGATATATCTAGACATGAGCAGTGGAACGAGAACAGTCTACCCTCGTAGATTAAATAAAGGTTTCAGTTCAGAATTACCTGTAGGTTACCCAGATTTATATACACCTGAGGAAGTCCGGAGAGCACAATGGCTGAAATGTAGTTATAACCAAAGCAAAAACGAAGACAATCGCCCGAATATAAATTGTATAAATTATGATAATATCTCATCTCAAAAATTCAGGCAAAAAATCAAGAGGATTTATAACAATTAACCTTTGACTTGAAAATGTTTGTATTGTAGTGTTCAAGGAAGGATCTATAATGTCGTCTGTTCCACAAAGGTTCAGTTCTTGGGGTTGGGAAAAGCTTAGTGGAACTTTCTGGTTAGAGTTGGAATACAGACGAAATGAGTGATTTAGGTTGCGACTATGGACAAGAGGGTGAATGCCATCACCCACAAGAACGCGTAAATGATTTCGAACTCTGTCACGGATAAAAAGTAATGGAAATAGTTTAAATAGGAAGATTGTGTAGCGTCAGTTTTCCAAGTGCAGAAGGCTTGTTTATTTGAAAATTCAACATTCAAAATTTTGCCTAGCTCTCAGCGGAAAGCAAGCAACAATCGCATATTGATAGATTCCAATTGGGATATTTTGCTGTGATGTCATATCGATAAAATATCTCGTCAATCAATTCCAGGACAGTCACATTTTTATATTGTTTGTATCATCCCTACGAATTGACTTGAATCCCTATCCGATTCCGAGTCAAAGTCAGACGGCCCTGGCAAAAAAAATTACTCTCAAAATTCCCCGCTTTTGAACAAAGAAATCTATTCCGTGATAACTTATCAGTCGTAGGCAAATGGTAAAAACCGGTTACAAATTTTGTAGTTCAACCTTTCTAAATCTGATAAGAATTTAATCAAAACGTTTATATGTGTTAACTTTGTTGTGTTTGTCTATCACTACTTGCTACCGAAGCAAAACATAGTATGTGTAATTGGGTCAGAAAGATTTTACTGGCAAGTTACTTTTTGACTTGTATCTGATAATCCAAACAAACAACTTTTGAAAATCCGACAATCTTGGACGTGCATGAATTACGTCGTTATCTCTTTACGTTTTTATTTCTTTACTTTTTTGTCGTTAAAATAAACTTTACATGTTCACTTCGATTTTTTATTGTTTCTTTTTTTCGTCTTTTTTCTTACTTTCATTCGGACAAAATAAAAGGTTAAATGTGTTAGATAAGAGTGTTTTTCAGCGCGCCAGCGTCGCTACCGAATGTGACACAAGGTTAAGGTTTAAACTGGCTTTATCCACAATATCGTAGAAAAATTGCCAAATACCCCTCGTCACTACTACTTTTAGGGATGCCTCATGTGCCGGTCAATAATCCTAAGTCCCTCTCGTAGGAGAGGTAGACGCTTTATCTAAGAACTATTTTTGCCAGCTACGTTTTCCTTAAGTCTTGAAGCAGTATTTGTATATACTTATCAGTTTAGTTTAATCCTTCTTCAGGACACGTATGACTGTGCGCACGCGGGATTAAAATGGCTGTTTTCAAATTCAAAACAGACAAATACCGGTTGCAAAATGAAAATGCGATTAATACATTCTTTTTTATGTGGCAGGGGAAGAGTTTCTGATTTCCCTTAAAAATAGATTTTGATTCTCGTATTAACACACAACTGAACGCGCTTTCTTTGTGAACTACACACAATATGAACGAATGCCATGTCAGTTGGCCACACCGGAAATAGGCGGATACTGCCGACAAAAATAGGCAGACATTAAAATGGCCGTATGCTACTGACATGTTCAATATGGCGGATGATCAGATTCAGTGTCGATCAATCGGGATAACCGGATATTTCCAGCAGTAAGCGGATATTACTGAAATAAGTGAAAGAATTCATTGATTATTGTTCTTTTCTTAACTTTTTATTGGTAACTAGGCTATTATGTTTTATTGTGATAATATCCAAGGGTAATATGCTCTTAAACTGCCCGTTCGATTCAGCTGTTTCATGAATGCTGTTTTACGGAGAAATAAATTTCAATATACTACACACAAACACGCATACGCATACGCATACACATACAAAGATATACGCACACACAGACACACAGACACACGCACGCACAGACACATAGACGCACACACACAAACACACACACACACACATATATATATATATATATATATACATATATATATATATATATATATATTACAAATTTACTAATTTAAAAATATGTTTCCATCGCTACACAGGAATTACCATGTTTCAAAAACAGAAACTAAAAACTTCAAATTCAATTATAAAATTAAATTTAAATCCCAAGTCCGGTTTCATTTTCTGGGGAATTTTGGATTGCTTATTTTACTAATTAGTAAAACGATAAAATTAAATAGTAAAATAATCAAAACGATACTAGAAAGAATTAATTCTGAAATAAGGAAGAAGTTAGGAGTAAATCAGTGGAAAAGCACAAGCCCAACTATTGACTGGTTCTACAACATAAATAACAAACATAATTGCCAATTTATTCAATTAGACATGAAATAATTTTACCCATCCATAACAGAAGCCATGCTAGATAAGGCCACCACGTTCGCCCAAGTACAAATAAAAATAAACACAAACGAAATCGATATCATTAAACACTCCCGTAAATCACTACTATTCCACAAGGAAGACGCATGGAAAAAGAAAGAAGGGATCTTTGACACTACAATGGGAAGCTTTGACGGTGCTAATACGAAATCACGGGTATATATTTACTACATGAACTAAGCAAAAGAATAAAAATGATACAGGACTCTACAGGGATGACGGTCTCATAATCTTAAGAAACTAAAACAAAACAAGACACAGACAAAGCTAGAAAAGCAGTAATAAGGATTTAAAAAAATAACGGATTCAACATTCATATAAAATCTAAACTAAACGAAGTAGATTTTCTAGATGTTAACTTCAACCTAAGAAAAGCACATAGAAACCATACAGAAAACCCAATGACAAACCACTGTACATACACACATCTTCAAATCACCCACCTTCAATAATCAAACAGATACCAAAATCGATTAACCGCAGGCTTTCCGACAATTCTTGCAATGAAACCATATTTATCGAAGCTAAGAAAGACTAACAAACAGCCATAAAAGACAGTGGATTCACGGCAACACTCACCACGTAGTACCAAAAAAAAGCCACCAGGAAGAGAAATATCATATGCTTCAACCCACCTTACAGCAAAAACGTGAAACATTATGTAGGTAAAATATCTATCAAACTCTTAAACAAACACTTTCCGGAATCAAGCACTCTGCACAAAATATTCAATTAAACACTGTAAAAATAGCTTACAGTTACACCGAGAACATGGCACAAAAATAAAAAAAGCACAGCACGAAAACTAACAACAAACCACCCGAACAAATTAAACCCACGTGTATCTGTAGAATAAAGAATGAATGTCGTTTAAATAGTAATTGCTTACAAAACAACGTAATATGCCAAGCCACGGTAAAATCAACAGATATTGAAGAAAAAGTATACATAGGATTAACTGAAGGACTCTGGAAACAAAGAAATTATGCACACAAGACATCTTTCACAAATAGTACATACGTGAACAGTCTAATGTTTTCCAAGTATATCCGGGAAATTAAAAACAAAACACAAATAACACCAAAAATATAATGGGAAATAAGGAAATGATCATCAGCCTACAACAATCAATCCAAAACCTGCAAACTTTGCTTGGAGGAAAAAATAGATATTATTCCCTTCCCAGACTAAAATAAATTACTAAATAAACGATCTGAGCTCATCTCAAAATGCAGACATGAAAACAAATTTTTACTACGTTACTCAAAAATCAAAAACTGAAATAGACAAACACAAATAAACAAAATAATACAAAAAACAAGTAAAATGAATTAACCCAAACAAATAATAAACAAATTAACAACCACTCCCATTAGAATAGACGAAACAGAAAAAATAAAAATAAAAAATAAAATACATAAAAGCAAAAATAAAAAATAAAAATAACCGTTAGAATCACTCCATTGGACGTAAAGATAGCTATAACTGCTATATAATGATAAAAAAAAACAAAATATATTACCACTTTACTCAAAAATCGAAACCGAATAGAGTAAATAAAATATACAAAATAAAAAATAAGGTAAATAAATAAATAAAAAACAAATAAAAATTAATCCAAATAAATAAATAAATTAACAAATTAACAAATCGCTCCCGCTAAAATAACCGTTAGAACTAATAATAATAAACATAAATAAGCAAAAACAAGTAAAAATAATCAATCCAAATAAATAAATAATAATCAAATTAGAAACTGTCCCCGCCAAATTAATAGAATAGACTACGGCAAGGAATCTAAAAACTGGACGAATAAACAGGTTGAATTATCTTCCCAGACCAAAACAAATTATTAAATAAGTGACCTAAGCAAATCCCCCAATTTTTTTTACTGCGTTAATAAAACATCAAAAACCGAAATGAATAAATAAATATATAAGATGAAAAAATGAAAATGAAAAACAAGTAAAATAAATTAACCCAAACAAATAAATAAACAAATAAATAAACAAACCACTCCACCAAAATAATCGCCAGAATAGATTACTCACTATGCACCACTGAGCCATATATATAAAGAGTCGAGAAAAATCCAACACTCGCAGTCTGACGATTGCGTCTAGCGTGAAACAGCCTGTCGCCTCTGATAGTTAACTTCAATGTTAACTTTTATATTTATATACGCTCTATCTCTCATATTGAGCACTTTATCCCATAAATATAGCACACCTTAAAATATATTTCTTCATATATATATATATATATATATATATATATATATATATATCAGTTAAAAGAAAATAGTAAAATCATCATTGGTAATGGGTAAAAGGATAGCCGAAAGTGCGCGGACAAACAAAACATTCGGACAATATCTGCATAATTTATATCCCAAAGAGAAGAAAATTATAAGAACAAAAAAAAAAATTAAATAAAAAAAAAATTAACTTCTTTACCTTGTCAGTGGTATTTAATGATACTTATATATATTCATGAAATGAATTTCACAGTCAAATTTCTAATTCCGACACGAACTAAGTCTATATCTGGGTTGAATAATACCGACCAATTTCGTCGGTTGAAATAAGCTTATTTCCCATATGAGGTTATTTGGGATTTTATTGTGTATTAATTATTTGCTCTGTAATAATAAATACTTTGAGCCTAGTCTATTTTGCTATTTAATCCATAGCTGCAGGGAGATGTATTCATGCTTTTTCCAAGGGCAATCGTCTGAAGTAAACCAAACAGAATCGATTAGAATTTGAACTCAACACGCCGATTTCACTTTCCACGCTGAAAACTATTAAACAATTATAATAAACTGAACAAAGATTTTAGAAGTGTTTACCATAATTATTCCTAAGTGTTTACCATGATTATTCCTAAGACCTGGAGATAGCTGGACAATCCATGAGCACATTGAAGACTTAGGTAGAATATGATGAATGGTTGTTTCACTCAAGGAAGCCCCTCAGCCGTTAGACTTACGTTCAGTAGAACATATACAGACTAACTACCGCTAAAGAGGCTGGGTAAATGGTCGGATGAACTAATCTTATGGTAGACTTTGTCCTACAGGTTAATTTAGTTGTCTTCAGGTGTCAAATTACAGGACAAATCATTTGTTTTGTGACACTGGATATTCTTTAAGCAATCAAAACCTTAATTAAGTCTCAAAGATTTTTTTAATCTCTTGTTGAAAGCTCTGTCGTATCTTTGTGCATCCAATAATGAACCAAGGGGGAAGCTAGCTTGCAAAACTTGTGGCTTAAAGTGTAAGTCACTCGCTGAAATAATGTGTCACCCCACACGTCATCAGCGATGAGTCAGTCAACAGTATACCCATGGAAAGAGTTGTACTGGGACAATTTGAAACCCATCTGATAAAATCTCCAACTCCCAACATTACAAATGCTGAATATTAAAAAAGAAAATGATTACCCTTCCCACCAAAATTTATTGGTTTAATGTTAGTTGTTTGTTTCTCTCGTCCCCTATGGAACATTGGGCCCCTTTTAACGCTGCACCTGGGGTCGCAATTATAATAAGTGCTGCAGTGTGAATTTTCGATTCATAAGTGGTTCCCAGCTGCATGTACATATACACACATTTAGGATAGGAAGATCCGCTTTGGATTTGGAGTTTTCATTGCCTAGTCTAGTTGCTAACCAAGACTATAGAAAGCAGACGGTCTTGCTATTTAACCCATAGCTACGGATAGAAGGAGTTGATTCACGCATTTCCCATTACTAGCACGTAAGCGAATGTAATGGACTCAACTGGAATTCAAACTAGGCTCTTAGATTCCTCAATATAAACTACTAACCATTACTCCACTGTGCATATCTCTATCTATAAAAGGCAGGATGTGTGTGTGTGTGTGTGTGTGTGTGTGTGTGTGTGTGTGTGTGTGTGTGTGTGTGTGTGTGTAACGAATGCACGGCCGCAATTTTCGACGGATTTGCACCAAAATTTACATGCATATGCTCCAAGTTAGCTTAAAAGACAAGACCGAAATCGCATTTCCCAACTCCCATCGATAGTGGAAATAATCGATTTTTTCATGCTTTTTCGGCAGTTTTCATGTAGTTTGCGGCCATTTTCTACTGGCCGGAGTGAGAGCCTATAGCTGGCTGCCACGAATGGACAGGAAGATTCTATTGGCCAGCATGAGAGCCAACAGCTGACAGACATGAATGTTAACTAGCATGCTAGCATGCAAAAAAAATTCGATAGCTGCATTCGTCACAAGAGGGACAAATTTAAATCTGCATGGCACTTTACTCTAATTGGCTCATTCGCTTGCTTAAACTCAACGTTGATCCTGATTCCGCAGAACTGGGTTGGGTGTGAAAAAATATTTGTTGTTAACAGTCATTTTTCATTCGGTTTTTCCAGTTACAAGTCCTTTTTAAAACTGATCGTTTTGTGTTCATTTTGTTTAGTTCTTTTTTCGTAACAGATTTAATGTTGATTATAGAGCTTAGAAAAAATTCGCAGTGTGAGATAGGCAAGAAGTAAGCCATGTAGCAACATCAGCACGACAAAGGGCACTCCTTTAAAGGCAAGGAAGGGCAAAAATATTTTAAGTCAAGTGATAGCGATTGCAGTATGAGTCGTACGATTTTTTTAATCAAGCACGGGCAACGCCGGGCCATGCTGCTAGTGTATATATATATATATATATATATATATATATATATATATATATATATATATATATATATATATAAGGCTCAAACACTAATACTCCATGGTTATAATTTATTACATTGGAATCGTAATCACGATCCAATTCATCAGACCTACAATTTGAATTTGTATATATATATATATATATATATATATATATATATATATATATATACTTCTGCGAATATTTTCTTCTCTCTCCAGTAAATAGCAGGACAGACCGGGTGGCAACTGGTGTAGGAGAAGGAAAACTATGAATTCAAAACCTGCGGAGGGTCGCTTGGGGGCCTTATGGCACGTAGTGCACCAGGTCTCTGTATTCGGCCCTAGAAAAAATGTGGTTGGTTCTGCACAAAGCGATCACCACTATAATCAAATCATATGTGCTGGTGTCTGGGTTGCCGGTTCCTAGGAACTGATCTGCTTGACACTCATTCCTCGAATACGATGGGAGAGTCCACCATATATATGTATACATAGTAATGAGATAAAACGTTATGACTGCCAAATTGTTGGTACTCTGTTTCCTGCAAAACAGTTCAATCAGGAATGGTTTCTATAAGATGTATGTAAATTTCCTCTAGAATTTGGTGACATGATATTGGAAGGAAGCACTTTGAAATGTTTTCAGATCAAAAATTGTTCTATAATTGTTGAATGTGATTGAAATCTGGGGAGTTTGGTGAACATATTGAAATCCTGTAAAAGTGTAGCTAAGCACATTAGTCTGCCGAGAGATGCCATTGTCACTGCTGTCCTGAAAGTGTGTGCATGGCCGTCAATGATGCTGGGGTAGGAGTTACATCACAAAGTACCTGAATGGGAGAGACCAGTGTTGTTTCCAAATAGAGTACTTTTAGGATAGTACGATCTGATTTGAATTTGAATTTTCTTTGCCTGAACTTGTTGCTAACCAAAGCTATAGAACCCAATCTGTCCTGCTATTTTACCCAAAGCTGGGGGAGAAGAGATGGATTCATACACTTACCAGGGGTATTAGCACGTAAGTGTATGTTACACTCCCAAATTTTTCTGTGCAACTACTTCGCTAAACATATCTCCAGGGTATGTGCCCAGTATATATTTACTGAGATTCGTCCAGCCCAAGGCAAGGTGTGGCGAATTTTATAAGTTTTGAACTGTCTACAACAATAATAATATTTAAGACTGGTAGCACAAAGCTACGACACTACTCCAAGCATATGTTAAGTTTGTGTTTCACTCTCAATAATGAACCGTCCTCTGACCTTAAGTAGAATTCATATACCGTGAAGACAATCTATTTTTATGAATATATGCATTTCATACTACAGAATGTGTCTTTTTTTACGGTTATATCACGTTGAAACACAGGTTCTCATCTGATTACCAAAGTTAAGCAACGACAAGCCTGGTCAGTACCTATATGGGTGATCGCTTAGGGATACCAGGCAGTGTAAGCTTGGTAGTGTGGTAGTGTAATGGATAACGGCTCCGAGCTGGAAATCGGAGAACCAAGATCCAGTTTCAGTCGGGTTGGTGATATTCACTTACGCGCAAATACTCTTGAGAGAGCTATGACACTAGCTCTTCACCCCTCCCATCGATGGGTTAAACAGTGTTATTCTTGTTATCTCCCTCAAAATAATTACAATCCAAAAATATATTTTGGTTTTCAATATCCTGAAAAAGGTTGATAAGTCGTAAAAGACAAAGCAATAAATCTTTCTTTTGTTCCTTTCGATAGTTATTTTGGACCTTTTAACCTGTGTTTTCTGCTATTAATAAGCAACTATAGGGAGACTGAAGTAGTTATTATTATTATTGTTAAGAGAATCTATTTTTATGACAGAAACTTCTCCGAGTTCTGGGCCATTAAGATAAAATGCTTCAAAGGACTCTTTGATGTGGTCGGGTGACTTTAAAACATGGAAGTCTTTCATCCGGGTATTCGTATTTGATGGTTTACACCACAATTAAGCGAGTTGGCTGGCGAAATCAGTTGTTGTAGAAATCTGCTTCAGAGCAGTCCCTTTACTACCACAATTCGTTGAGCTGACCTGTAAACTATACCACTAAACCCCACCCCAGTTATTTGGAGTTATTTCTAACTTCTTGTCGATAAGCCTTTACGTTTTGTTACCTTTTTCCCAATGACCATAATTATTTAAGTTATAATAAAACCATTTTTTTACTTTAAAGTTAACAGGTCTTTTTTTTGCCCCCCTTACTTCTCCTTAGCTTATTTCTTTTGTCGCACAGGTGACAATATAAAGAGATTTGTATTGGCAGGTATCAAACCATTATTTTTTTTTTTTGCCACTGACCATAATTATTAAAATTATAATAAAACCTTTCCTTTGTTTACTATAAAACTTAGTTGATTTTCTGTTGTTCTCTTTACTTGACAACGGCCTTTTCATATTCTATTTGCTAGAAGGAATTTTCATTCGGGAAGTTTAATCACAAGAATAGCTACTTTGTAAAACAGACTTCTGAGAGGATGCTTCCCCGAACATTACAATCTTGACGTCTTCAAATCTAGAATCAACCATTACCTATCATAGATATCTTTATTATCTGCACTGACTTCCCCTTCTGATGGCCACACAACAACCCTCTAACTTGAGTGTTTCTTGGGCCTTGTATTGGTTAAAACATTAGGAGAAAATGCGTGGAATAGTTAATGATGATCAAACTCCCTATAGAGAAAAAATGTCTGCAAATTGTGTCGTTAACCATTAGCCGACGGTATGTGCCCTCTTTTCTTTTCTTTTCTTTTCTTTTCTTTTTTCTTTTCTTTTTTCTTTTTTTCTTTTTCTTTTTTTTCTTTTTTCTCCTTTAATTTCTTTTTTCTTTTCTTTTTTTTCTTTTTTTCTTTTCTTTTCTTTTCTTTTTTTTCTTTTCTTTTTTTTCTTTTTTTTCTTTTTTTTTTGATAAGCGCAACCATATGGCGGGAAAATACTCTGATGGTGGCCATGATGAATGATACGAAGAGATTCGGGTTTCGATAAACGAAAATAGGGCTGTTTCCTTTTCTTTCTATTTGTATCTTGTTTTCCATCATCACTCCTATCTTTTATCTGCTCAATCATCGACATTTTTTCGTTGTTTCTGTCCTGGCTACGTTTTGATCCGTTTCATTGAAAGAAAGGATCATGCCTGCCATCATCGTCATTAGTAACGTGTTACACAGACAACAGTATTCGTAATTATTAATTATTCGGGTACAAGGATAAAAATTGGAGCACCACCGGTCGTAAAAGTTTCCTTGGAATGTCTAACCTCGCTTGAAAGGCAGCCTCGCACTAAATATATAGGATGGGAGTGTTGAAAAGTCCTCCGCCCATCTCACGTTCCCAAATCTGACCACGTAACAGATTTTGGTTAAGAATCCATCCATCTTAATCGCGAAGAGAAATTTTCAGCATTCACTTGTAGATAAAGACATAGATAATGAACAGACTCGGATAGATAGATAGATAGATAGATAGATAGATAGATAGATAGATAGATAGATAGATAGATAGATAGATAGATAATGAACAGACTCGGATAGATAGATAGATAGATAGATAGATAGATAGATAGATAGATAGATAGATAGATAGATAGATAGATAGATGAGGTATTATAAAACAAATACTATGAGTAAGTTTAAACAGCACACAAGGACCGAAAGTAGTTTGCACTTCTACCGCATTCTAATGATAGGACTTTTCATCCAGCACGCCAACATATATATATATATATATATATATATATATATATATATATATTCGGATGTTTAGATAGATAGATAGATAGATAGATAGATAGATAGATAGATAGATAGATAGATAGATAGCTCTTCACTGTGATTAGAAAGAATTTTTCGTAATTTGTAAACTTAAGGAATCAGCACATATGCTAGGCCACAATAATCTCCTGAGCCAACCAAGCATAGAAATGAATACAATATTGGATCCAGTAATAAGGAGTGCCAGAGAAAAGCGATAATAACAACAAAGTTTCAATATGAGCTCTGGTAAAAACATGTTTGATAACAGCAAAAATTGCAATATGAGCACTGGCAAAAATGGTTGTGGAAGACATTAGGTTTATAATACCCAGAAATTCATACACAGATGTCCTCAAGGACACATAGCACAGTGGATAAAGGCGATCCAGTGACAGGACCCAAAGGAGGGAAAAATCAACAGGAGATAACTGATAACTTACATCCATTAAACATGGCACGTGGAACTAGAACAGTCTACCCCAGTGAGCGAAATAAAGGGTTCAGTTCGACATTCCAACCATCTGAAGAATGCCGGTGCGTACAACGGCCGAAACGTTGTAATAAATGTGGCTAGTCGGAATAATGTAAATAATGTACATAATACCTCATCTCAGAAATATAGACAGATAATGAAAGGCCGAAACGTTGTAATAAATATGGCGACATGGATGAGGACAATAGTCGGAATAATGTAAATAGTGTACATAATACCTCATCTCAGAAATATAGACATATACTGAAAGGCCGAAACTTTGAAATAAATATGGTGATAAAGATGAGGACAATAGTCCGAATAATGTAAATAGTGTACATGATACCTCATCTCAGAAAGAGTACTGAATCCTTAAAAATCCATTCAGTTATAATTTATTTCATGAATTTAAATTCATCTTTTCAGAACTTCCCACCCATCTCTCTCTCTCTCTCTCTCTCGCTGTCTCTCTCTGTCTCTCTGTCTCTCTCTCTCTCTCTCTCTCTCTCTGTCTCGCTTTCTATCTTTCGCTTTCTATCTTTCTCTTTCTCTATCCGCCCACAATTTTTTAAAACCCTATATTGAATTTTTCTTTATTTTCTTCCTTTTTTAATATTAAAACTTTTTCCTTTTTTTTTCTCCTCTGCCTTTTCCTTTCATCTGGATAAATTGACGGCATTTATTAAGAAAACGCCGATCTGAAGAAATGTCAATGTAAATTAATGAAATAAATTGTAACCGAATGGTATTTTTAAGGATTCTGTACTCATTATTATATTGCTCTCTTACTTCCATTGAGCTCTCTTTAGATTGGAATTATCCCTACTAACTATCAATTGATACCATGCATATATAAAAATTATACATATATATATATATCCTGACAAAACGGCCATGGTGGGATTCGAACCCGGGTATAATGGTCAGAATACGAACGTTCTAACCACTCGTGCCCACATTGGCCTGTATTGGGTGAACAATTAGTATAAAAGAAAGAAAGGAAAGGTTACATTTTACCACAAGCAAGGCAGCATTCTTTGACAAATGTTTGCTATATTTACGCATTCTTGTTAATACGAGAGGTAGGTTTTCAATCTCAGACGTAAAGAAGTTCGAATCCTTTTTTGAAGAGGAATGATAGAATATTGGCGCAACATAAGACCTCCTTCCTCATTCCCAGAAACTGTCTCTTCCCTGTGTTAAGTATTAGTTTCCTTTTTGTTCCTATTTTTTCCAGAACTTGATCTTTGCTCACATGTTCGGTCCAGGATATCCTCAGCATCATTCTGTAGAACCAAATTTCTTTTGATTCAAGTCACCTCTTCATCTTTGAGATCATCCCGCACTCTCTACCACACAGAAAGACAGATATCCTGTAGCAGTTCAAAAACTCTTTCCCTTGTTTCTGGCTAAATTTTTCTATTTCTTAGTAATCTGCTTATTTTTAGAATGCTTCTAAAAGACCTTCGGGTTTCAGTGTCACATTTTATTCGCACTGTTCAAACACTTTCTAGATATTTATATTAACGCACTTGTTTGATTTTGGTATTTCTAAATTGCAATTCGCACTTTTACTGACAACAATGCATTCTGTCTTCTTGCAGTTGATGTTTAATCCTTTCTTTCCGCTTTCCTTCACTACCTTCTGTAAGAGTTTTTGTAGTTTTCTTTCCGTGTCTGCTATGAACACTGTTTCATCTGCATACCTTGTTAAGATTGTAGCGGCCAGTAATGAATCCTGGTAGGACTTCTAGTTCTCTCAGAATTGCATCACTGTATAGTTTGAATAAGTCCGGCGAGAAGACACACCCTTGTCTTACTCGACGTTCAATTTTTGTATATCTGCTAATATAAAATGTACCAACGATGAAAGCTCATTAGATTAAATCCACATTCAGGGTTTTCTCACTCCTTGGAGGAACCCCTCCCCCTGATTGACCACGCCTTCACGATTGAAAGCCGTACTCATCACACTCCGGTAATTGCTGATTGGTGAGTCAATTTAAGCCAAAGTTTGAGGAATTGAATTCAGAGTTGTCCTTCTCGTAGACCGGTTGCCACCTAAGGCTATAGCAACCATTTTGTATAGCTGGAGACAGATAAATTCATACCTTTACCCAGGGTATTTGCACGCAAGTAAATATAAAGAACTCGACTGGAATTCGAACTCGGCTCTCCGATTCTTCAATCCAATCCGCTATCCTTAGCTTCAGCGTTCCTCTACATATCTATACGTATATCGATTTATGTTGCCGTTTGTGCATTCATGCACTTTCCCCTTTTCAAGGGGTCATGCGTTTTTCGAATCGACTTTTTGCTTCATTCGAGCCTCTTGTCGGCCGTTTTAAATCGTGGCCGGATATTAGCCTATCCTTCCGAGACTGGTGATAATATAGGGTCATTTACAAAATGCACCCAGAAATACTGTTCTCCCCGACCTCGATCTTGGCCGATCCTCGGCTCGGTGCGACCCGTAATTGTACACCAGTTATCAAACTGATTCCTTGCCCACCCGACTTAACCTGGCCTCGTCTTTTTAAATACGCATCACTCTTCTTTATCAGCGAACAACTCGACAAAGAAATAGGCACGGGGTTGCGGTATCAATCAGTGGCTCAATGAAAAACTGACCAGTAACTGTACACACGTGGATAATCGATAAAATATCGGATGAAAAACGCGCAGTGGCCAGAAAATAGCACACGCCTGTGTAGAATGATTCCTCGTAATTCATTTCCCGTGAGAATTTACTGTGTCAGGAGGGCAGGTGGGGGTAAACTTGGGGACAATCCTCCCTCTCTGAGAATACACTGCAGAGTTGACATTTCTGCCTCTGCGCGGGGATTCTGGTTTAATGGATTTTGCGACGTGACATCCAAAACTGAATGTTATCGGTGAACGACGCCTCCTTAGTGTTGCAAAAATTCTTGCAGATGGTGTATAAAATCTATCTGCCGGGTTACTAACCCCATTACAGGAATTGATTCCTCTTTCGGATGACAGGACAGCGGCATTCTGGGTAATTTATTTATTTGCACGATTCTTTTTCTTTTATTTTTATTATTATTATTATTATTATTATTATTATTATTATTATTATTATTGCAGTTACATCTTTATCAAATGACTGATGAGGAGAAAAAGAAGAACAGCAAAATTATTAGTTGTAAGAAGTAGAAGAAGAAGACAGAAAAAAGAAGAAGAAAACAAAAATGGAGAGATAAAGAATTAAGGAAAAAGAATGTTAATAGAACATTGAAAAGAAAGTTCAGAAAAATACTTGAAGAAGAAGAAGAAGAAGAAGAAGAAGAAGAAGAAGAAGAAGAAGAAGAAGAAAACAAAAAGGGGGAGATAAAGAAATAAGGAAAACTAATGTTAATGGGACGTTGAAAAGAAACTTCTGAAAATACTTGAAGAACAAGAAAACAAAAGAGGAGAGATACTTGAAGAAAAATAAGGAAAAATAATGTTAATCATATGTTGAGAAGGAATTTCAGAAAATACTTGAAGAAAAAGAAGAAGAAGAAGAAGAAGAAGAAGAAGAAGAAGAAAAAGAAAAAGAAGAAGAAGAAGTCAGGAAAAAAGATGAAAACAAAAAAGGAGAGATAATGAAAAAAGGAAAAATAATGTTAATGGGACGTTGAAAAGAAAGTTCAGAAAAATACTTGAGGAAGAAAAAGAAGAAAAAAAGAGTAAGAAAAAGAAAAAGAAGAAGAAATAGTGCGTGAAATTATTCCAAGCTAAAGAAAGAGAAGCGGAAATAGATTGCGAGCATCAGAAAAAACGTATGTGAAGAAGAAAGTGAGAAGGATATAATGAAGATAAAAGATGACAAAAGGATGAAGAAGGAAAAATATAAAGAAAACTGGGAAGATGGTGTTTCAAACAGAAGAATACATATCAGACAAAAACAATGAGAATTTTAATGGAAACTCTTTATGACCCTATCGAAAAATACCCTTGGGAAAGTCGTGTATACACGTCTCCCTGTTGGCAGATGTTCTGTCAAATATGTTGTCATTGGCAAAGCCAAGATGGACGGTCGAGGAGAAATTAAGTGACTAACTAATTGACCAACCGAAATGACAACGCGGAAATAATGAATTCCTTAATTTTCATAACAAACAAGAGATTCTCTAATGATGAAAACAGATATCAATTCCTTTGAATCCAATTGTTTTGGCCTATCTCTTTCATTCGCCCTGACTAACCCCGCCTTCCATCTTAGTGGTTTTTATCGCCTTGTTGGGGTGAAATGATTAAACAATACTTCTTTTTAACTCCTGATACAAAATACCCACGCAATTTTAAGTTCCATTATAATATTCTCAGAGGCTGTGCTTTAATAATTATTCTTTTTCAAAATCAAGAGCAAGCGAAGCGACGGCGATACAAAAGCGCTACAAAGGACAAGAAATTGTGGAGAGCCATGATCATATAGAGGAAGAAGACGAAGAAGAATGAAATTGCATAATGATCAGATAGCTGTGATGATTTAATTTGTTCATAAGACAGCAAAAATGGAACATTGTATCAGTGTTTCTGCTAGAGCAATTCGATTAAAATGCTCTAACTCGAAGAAAAAATAATTACCAGTCCAGTTACAGAAGATGTAAATAAAGTTTATATCCATATTAAAAGAAGAATATAAATAAAAAAAAAAGATAATTGATTAGTGCCTCCCCGATAATGATGATACGATTTCCTTTCTGTTTTTGTTATAAAAGCCAAGAAGTCATATCAACATTTAAAAAAATAGGAAAATCGAAATATTTCTAAACGGGAGATATTTTACGTCTTTTTTTTCGGTGACGTTCAACAGAGCCGATTAAATATGGTATTCGAGAACAGTAGAACGAGTGGAGGGTTAGCGGAGAAAAGTCTACCGAAAACACAGAACCCACTCATGAGGTATTGTAGATTATGCTAGTTAATTGACTTTAATAGAACTTAAGTGAAAAGAAAGTATATGCTTAATGAGTGCCTTTAATAAATTCAATACAAGACATTTAAAAATATGATTTAAGGCGGGGTCGTCTTGTACAGCGAATGTAGCCCGAAACCTATACTTTAAATTGAAAATATAGGGTTCATTTATATAAGTCGCCTTGTACGTCAAAATATACGTTAATTACTTATTTCGTTTCAAATACTATCATTATATTATACATATATATTTATATATATATAAAATTGTTTATTTAAAAATTATAACATAAATATGATATAAAATCACTACAATTTAGCCATTTTGTTTCAACACCTCCGGTGTCTTATCCAATTCAACATCATCACTTGATAAGACACCGGAGGTGTTGAAACAAAATGGCTATTTTTGTAGGGATTTTATAACATATTTATGTTATAATTTTTAAATGAACAATTATATATGCTCTACTCTGTATTGAGCACTCTTTTAAGAATAGTAATTGTTGGTTATTGGAATTTATTCCGTATACACCAATCCTAGACTATAAAATCTATCAAATTACAAGGACCTTGAAATCGAAATCTCAAAAATATGGCACATGCGAACATCAACAATCCCTGTTTTAGTTAGAGCCATCTTATTCGTTGGAAAAGATTCCAGTAGACTAATTGAAGGGATTCCTGGTAGCCTATGCTTTAAAGAATTACACAAAATTGTACTCACAAGTACAGCCCACACATTACGAAGTGCTTTATATATGTAAAATATGTTTGAATTTTTTTTTTTAATTGGTCAGTGGAAAATGTCATGATGCCATTTCTAACCTTATGTCTCTGGGCCACCAGAAATCAAAAGAAATAATAATAATAATAATAATAATAATAATAATAATAATAATAATAATAATAATAATAATAATCTATTTTGGCAAAAGTTCTGCTAGCCTACATAATGCGTTAAATTCTTGTAATTTGCAGACATCTTTTAGTTGTATTGTTATTAGTAGTAGTAGCAGTGGTAGCAGTAGAAGTAATCTAGTATTGTTAAAATACGTTGTTTTTTTTTAATGTAATACAAGATGAAAAAAGTAAGGTTGCTGCAAAATATTCTAAAGTATAAAGAATTATTTTAAGGATACAAATTAAAAGCAACAAAAACAAAATGGCAACTGTTAGATAAATTTCTTCTGGTGAAACTGAAAGGAAAGCATTGAATAAGAAATAAATAAGTTTTAAAAGACACTAAATTTAAGATTTCGTATTTTTTGTATAGCATCATTATGGCAGTTACTGTCCTGGAACTTGCGGGTGATCTACTGCTCTGGACGCCTAGCCATGGAAAAAACGGGCTGGTGGTCCACTAACCACCTACATTGACCAACTATGTTATGACCCAGGACCCTGCGACCTTCATGCAAGGCTGTGATGGTTGGCGTGATAGATCCATGAATGTCTCGAACGAATAAATAAATATAAGATTTATGAGCAAGACACAAGAAATTGTCATGGCGTGCTATCTTGAGGAAGTAGGAAGGGAATAACATAATGAAATGATATCTACATACGTTGGATTGCGTTACGAACCTTCAAGAAGTTTATAAGCTTGTAAAATCCCAGGAGGAGATATCGAGACCCAAATTCTCACTCCTGGTTGATTTCATATGTGTTGGTAGTTTAAGGAATTACGACTCGGTGAAAGAAATTAGCGATCTGAGTTCGAATTTCGGTCGACTTCGTTTACGTTCCCTTTCTTGGGAAAGGTATGAATCCATTCGTTTCATATCCCCAATGGACCCTCATACACTGAAGTTGTAACCAGTCTAGGAGAGGGAAAACTTAATTCAAAACCAATCTGTAGAGGGATGTATTTTGTCAGCATTTCTCCTCCTAGACACTTTGTTATGACTGAAGAACATGTTGTGCCCTTATTGACCTTAATGATTTAAAGAACTTCTAATGTTCATTCCGTGGCCTCCTATCACACTGTTTGATTTTTTTTTCTTTATTCAGGATTATCTGATCCGATATTCGTGTTGGGAAAAAGTGGGCCGTCTGCGATTCAAATTCCCAGTGGCTTGTTTAAACAAACGTCCGTGATATCGAAGACATTCTAAACTTTGTTTATAGAATCATGTCTAGTATTTTTGATGGATGAGGCAATTGATTTGGGTGTCAAGATCCCTTCCGGTTGTTTTCACTTTCACATTGTGACCCTTTAAAACAACCACGGCCGCGATATGGCGGACTTTGTTCATAAAATTACATCTGGTATTCCTCTCGGAATGCAATTGTCGGTCTGGGTGTATAATACAAAACATCCCACATCTTACAATAACACTAATGTTCTCATTTGTTTCATAAAATTGAAACCAGGCTGGTTAATAATTACCTGACAACGGGCGAGTCTATCACTATGGACAGAAATCGTTTCATTGTTATTATTATATCTAATTTAAGAGGATGACTATTTCGCTATCATTGCAATCATATGCTAAAATATTTTTCTCTGTTAATTGTTACTAGTAAAGTATTCAATCACCCAAATCTAAGAAGAATTTTATCAGTGGTTACAAAGTTTACTTTAGATCTCCTTTCCTTTCTTTATTAGTAATAGTTTGGGTCATGATGTACAAAATGCTTATTTTCAATATTTGCAAACATTTTTTGACATCACCGAAAATTCCTACATCCCATTTGGGACCAGATTTCAATTTTATTCATCCTAAAATGAATAAAGTTATAAAAAATAATATCCCATATCAGGTGACATCCGATTTTGAATTATTCATCTATAATTTTCTAACACATAAATGCATACTTTTGTTTTAATAACGACCTAATTTTCCTCAATGACCTTCCTAATGTCATCAGTTCTGAATTCGATATCGATGCTGAAGGCACAGCCATTTACTCCAGGGATGTAACTCATTTCACTTTCTCTGGCTAACTTTCTCTGCCGAATGGAAATGGAAATATCTGCCGTACTAAACAATTTTTCTCACTAAAATGTATCTTAAATATTTATGTCTACCATTCGTCAATGTTTTGAATATTGCTGCCACATAGAATCTGATGCCCCTGCTATATATTTAGATAGTCTTGATAAAATGCAAAGAAGAATCCGCAATGTTATTGGTTTTGACCTGGCATCCCGGCTTCAGTCCCTTTACCAATGCCGTAATGTATTTTGCGTGTGACTTTTATATAAATAATTTCATCGCAATTCTTCGGGTGAACTCTATGGTATCCAGATTCTATGAATTTAAGCGCAGTACTAGATTGGCAAAAGGTATCATCAATTTACAGTGGAATTCGCTAGATGCAACCGGATGTTCTAGGCTAACAGCTTATTTTATCACACTTCCCATATGTGAAACTCTCTTCCGGTTCCATGTTTTCTTGCCAATTTTGATCTTCAAAAACTCCAACGCAATGTCAATCGTTATATTCTGTTTTCTTCATTCCTCTTCCATTGTTCTCACACCTCAATAATGTTTTTCTTTTTCCTATTTTTCACGTTCAGTAACCCGTTGTGTCTTAGTAGCTTTACTGCGTTGCTTGGGGTAAAATAATTAAAAAAACAAGTGTTGCTTTGGAATTGTTACAATTACATACAGAATCAGAAATAAATGCATAAAAATCGTTCACCTTAAATATCTAAAATGCATTTCGGAAGGTGTGACAGGGGAGGCTGTTGCACGCATCTCCATCTCTGGAATCTCTGAAGGAGTTTTCACAATTATCAAGTCCTTCCTACCAGATGGGTCAATGACAGTCATTTTTAATAGCCTAATCCTCGGAAGCCCATGCGATCAATAAAGGCGTTCCATGGGAATCTCTTCTTGGCCATGCCATCTTTCTTGTTTATATTAGCGATCTGGCTAAGAAAATTGATCCTTAATAAATTTCAATGGCGAGCACCTCCAGATATCGAGATGACCAGAGCCTCGCAGTCATTACACGTACACTGGAAAGAGTCTTCCCAATTCCTTTCGTATACCATTAGTAAGGAAGAAGTTCCATTCGGATAACTTATTCCCAAGAAACAATACTTTGTGGAACTGACTCCCGAGAAAATGCTTCAACGATTGCTATAATATTAACCTCTTCAAATCAAGGATCAACCGTTATCTATCCGCCATATCTTCATGACTTTTCTTCTTACATTAATACAACAACATTCAATCAGTGGACCATTTACTTTGAGTGGACCTTGGAACTTTTATCGGGTGACCAATTAGTAAAGAAAGAAAAAGATTTCCTCAAAGAACTGAATTTGTTCAAACTACGTCCACTTGATCGCTAAGCCTTACTTTTTCTCATTTACTTTATCACCGATTCCGATGTAATATCTCACCTTGAGATCTCTATCTGTGTTTGAATGCCTTCAGCACCTGCCATCGATTTGTCAACTGCGAATTCTGATGAGATGAACGATCCGAGAAATAAGATGATTGACAAAAAAAAAAAACGAAAAAAGAATTTCAGCATACCTACTAAATTTTAATGTCAGACAATTTATTTGACCGAAGGAAGGAAAAGATCCTGTTGATGATTAGATTGGGATACGATGATCTGATAACCAAGGCATTCAAAAGCAAAAAAAAAAAAAATTTTAAATCTTTTCTATTTTTATTTATCCAGCCAAATGTTTTCCATTAAAATCACCCTGTACCACAAATATCACGTTTTGAAATTAAACTAAGACGTAATTAAGATTAGAAAAGTTCCATCTCTTTTTTGATATATCGCTCCACTGGACGAATTCAGAATAAACCCTATGCATATAAATCGGTTTAAATAGGAGTTACAGAGTAAAACAGCGCATGAAGTACTTAGTGAGCTTGAGTAAATGAACGGGGGGAAAGGTTGAGGAGAAATAACATAAAGACACAGTTTATTAAGGGCTACAAGGGACAGGAAGTTGTGGAGAGCCATGATCGCCTACGCCCCGGGGAGACATGGCACATAAAGAAGAGGGCTTCACATTTCTAGTTCCCTATAAAATCCTTGGCTTTTGCCTTTTTTTTCTTTTTTCATTCCGTTTTTCACCTACGACAAAAAGTGCATGATATAGAAGATCATTACATTTATTTTCTAACCAATCACAAGTTAAAATAAATATTTCTAACCAATCAGAACAAAAGAATATTTTTCAATAAATAAATAGTTTATCATAAGTCTTCTCTGAAGCCGATTCGGAATAATAAAGTTTAAGATTCAAACTTTTCAGTAAACGGTTGCTTTTGTTTCAATATTATACTGCATCTATTATAACCTCCGAGACTTATGTCAAATAAGGATAAATTTAAAGTAACCAAAAGTCACAACTGAACTACAATTAAACGAACTCCAGAATGATTCAATTTGCAAACTAATACAGTTAAGAAGAAATCTAAAAGCTTCGAATTAACTCAAAGCGAAAGCATTAGTGACATCGACAAAAGAGGTCACCTGGAGGGAAAAGAGAGCAGAGAAAAGAAGTGGGTGAGAGAAGATGTTATCGAACTCGTGAAAAAGAGAGGAGATAATGTCAAAGATTGGTGAAATACAGGATGTGGTAGAAATACCTCACACATAATGGGAAGATATAAGTGGCAATGGTGTCTTCATCTAGATAATGTCTCACAATTATGAAGGAAGCATTTCTAGGAGGTATTTCTGGGAGGTATCTGTGGGATTTATTTCTGCCGCACCCTATTCATAGAATGTAAGCCAAAAACATTAGGACGAATTAAAAACAGGCAAACGATAAATGCCAGAATGAGAAGTGTAGAGACTCAGAAACACTACTAGTCCTGGGTATGACGATAAAATACTTTCGGCAGCAAGGCCTTACATCGGGAGGCATACAATTGCGTTCAAGATATATTCAATTGAAGGCATACAATTGCGTTCAAAATATATTCAATTGAAGGCATATAAATACGTTCAAAATATTTATATTTCAGCATTAACTAACCTATTGAGGTTGATATGCCACTCAACAAAATCATTTAACCAATCAACCAAGAGAAATACTACGGAACACAGACATAGCATACATGCAAAAGAAACGTAAAATATCAAAACAAAATTAAAGGTCTTGTTACTTCTTTTTGGACTCAAGTTCAACACAAACCTAAATTGGAACTCGTTGTGGTGCAATGTATACCGGCTCGGGATGAGAAATCTGAGTTCGAATTCCAGTCGAGTTTGTTTTATTCACTTACTCTTGGGAAATTTATGAATCCATCTCTTCGGCTGTTCCCCCAGCTATGGGTTGAATATCAGGATAGAATGAGTTATTTAGTCTTGGTTGGCAACCAATCTATAACAGAAAAAATACAGTTAGGATGACCCCTCCAAAATTTACCTGTCATTTTCTATATTTACAAGAGACAGATCCGAGCAAAGAAAATAGAGTATTGCTATTATCTCTGCTCAGTTCTCAATTCCGCACCCCCAACAAGCTTTCAAGAACATGTACGGAACCTTGTCGGTTATAAATTACTTACCCTCTATAAACCCTAGCCCACGTCGAAACGTCACAAGCCTGTCGCAAATCTATGGCTATTTCCATGGTGAATTTTCAAACGAGATGCATTCATGACTTCACAGCTGATATCCACCGTGACACGTTCCCATGGACGAATCTTCCCATTTCATTTCGTATACCATTAGTAAGGAAGAAGTTCCATAGCTTCTTCCCAAGAACCAATACTTTGTGGAACTGACTCTTGAGAAAACGCTTCCACGATCGTTACAATCTTAATCTCTTAAAATCTAGGATCAACTGTCATCTATCCTATATATCTTCATAATGTACACTTACGTTCATACAATTTCAATCTTGTTTGCGTGGCTCTTTATTAGGGAAAACATTAGTAAAAACAAAAATAGAAAATCTAAAATGTAAACTCTCATAAGAGGGGAGAAATAATAAAATGACGAAATAAATTAATCGCTGGTCTCTTCTAGAACAACAAATTAGAGGTTCATACAATAAACAAGCATAAGGATCTGTATTATAAACATCGGAGGTAAGATTGACACTTGCTCAAAGTGAGCAGGAAGAAAGTAGCAGAAACAGATAAGATTACAAAAATTTGGCTTTCATAGGATTACCGAAACAATAAATAAAATCTATGACAACGGTGAAATTCTGGAGGACTTCAATAGATATATCTTAATAACGCTGCCTAAAATGAATGCAAACTCGATTGGACAATTTGTTTAATGAACCACATTACAAACTTATGATTAGGATTCTAATGAACAGAGATTTAAACAGAATTAGACCAGATATAGGGGAATGATAGTGTGGTTTTATTCAAAACACTGGAACAAGAAATGTAATCATTATTATCATGATGCTCTCCCTATATTTTAGTGATTAAATTTTGATAATAAACGACACAAAGAACTACTTGAAATACTAGGAAAGATCGTGTTATATTTGAAAGATATTTTATAAATCCGCAACCTTTACTGAAAAGAGTTTGGATGCAAATAAAGAAGCGAGTACATTGAATAGACAAAAAATAAAAAGAGGAGTACATTAAAAATGCTTTTTTCTCACTGGGTTCATTTAAAGTATACAGTAACCCGGAGAGAAAAACAATATACAGCGGACAATATCTTAACATGATGAGATACGTGACACAATGCTGATGAGGAAGGAAGACGGAAAGAAATCTTAGACAAGGTAGTACATGAAAAGAATGAATAAAGGACTAATTATCAACTGTAAGAAGACAGAGTCTGTCTATATTTCTGAGATGAGGTATTATGTACAGTATTTACATTAGTCGGACTATTGTCCTCATCTTTGTCGCCATTTTCTCTCAAGGACACATGGCACAGTGGATAAAGGCGTTGGTTAGATCCAGTGACAGACCCAAAGAGTGTGACTTCAATACCCGGTTCAGGCAGTGGAGAACTTTCAGAGGGAAAATTAGCAGGAGATAACTGATAACTGACATCCATCAAAACATGGCTCGTGGAACTAGAACAGTCTACCCCAGTGATCGAAATAAAGGGTTCGGTTCGAAATTCCAACCACCTGAAGAAGGCCGGAGCGTACAACGGCCGAAACGTTGTGACAAAAATGGCGACAAAGATGAGGACAATAGTCCGACTAATGTAAATACTGTAAGAAGACATAATGAATGGCTGACAAATCAGATGTGAGTGTTAAATTCCCCGAGCATTAACGCCAGTTTCCTTATCGTTACTTCATAAAACTTCCTCATTGTCATTGAAACGACTCAGTTTATTTTGACAGAAGTACATCTCTGTAACGTCTAATCACTTCTTCGACTGTGATGATATCGTCCAGTTTCCACTACCATGCAGGACATTAAACATTACACAGCAGGTTAGCATCAGTTCAATTTCCATGTTTTCCTCTATATCAGTCAGTCAGTTAAGTGCCATACGTGATACACGCTTGGGCGATCATGTCTCTTTCGATATATGACTGCCGAGCATCCTCATCTTTGTTGCCATATTTATCACAACGTTTCGGCCGTTGTACGCTCCGGTCTTCTTCAGGTGGTTGGAATGTCGAATTGAACCCTTTATTTCGCTCGCTGGGGTAGACTGTTCTAGTTCCACGTGCCATGTCTAATGGATGTCAGTTATCAGTTATCTCCTGTTAAATCCCCTCTCTAAGTTCCCAACCGCTTAACAAGGTATTGAACTCACAACTCTTTGGGTCCTGTCACTGGATATAACTAACACCTATATCCGTTGTGCCATATGCCCTCAAGGACACATGGGACAGTGGATAAAGGCACTGTGCCATATGTCCTTAAGAACACATGGGACAGTGGATAAAGAAATTGGTTAGATCTAGTGATAGTGTGACTTCAATACCTGGTTAAGGCAGTGGAGAACTTGGTGAGGGGAATTAACAGGAGATAACTGATAACTGGCATCCATTAGACATGGTACGTGGAATTAGAACAGTCTACTGCAGCGAGCGAAATAAAGGGTTCAGTTTGATATTCCAACCACCTGAAGATGTCCGGAGCGTATAACGGCCGAAACGTTGTGATAAATATGGCAACAAAGCTAAAGATGATAGTCCGAACAATGTAAATAGTGTACATAATAGCTTATTTCAGAAATATAGACAGATGATGACTGACGAGGCAGAAGATAGTAGCTTGTCATTTTCTTCTGCGGTAGACGGGGTTGTCAACCAAGACTACAGGACCCAGTCTGTCCTGCCATTCAACCTACAGCTGATGGGGTGAAAAGATGGATTCATATCTTTCCCAAGATTATTTGTGCATAACGAACACCACTGGGATTCGAACTCGGCTCTCCGATTTCACATTCCGAGACGCTATTAAATCCGCCGTAGCGCACACCCCTTTGTCTATAGATTCTGAGTGTAATAAAGGAACCGCCATATTTGAAATCCAAAATAAAAGAAAAGCAAATTGAGAATTTAAACAAAAAGTGTTTTGTTTTTTTTTTAAATCAAACAATAAAACATTTTTTGTGGGAGAAAGAACCCCTCAAAGAAAGAATTGATTCAATCCATAATGGAATTGTCATTAGCAAGAATTTAGGGACCTTTATTGATGGAAATCTTGCAATTGAAAAGTACTTGAAATATTGGACCGTTGCGTTTTCTATATTTCTCAAGAACGGATTTGCAAAGATATTTTAGTCGGATAGGGCACCTATATATTACTCATATGTTGTCTGGGAGATTTTTAATATAAATTACCAAATTTGGAAGAGTGGAACCATTAATTTGAGCAGAAAGCTTCCCTGATTTCAAGCATCCAGTTTTTTTTGTTTTGTTTTTTCGTTTATTTTTTTTAAGGGGAGGGGTATTAATAATGTGGTTAACAATAGAAAACTGAAAGCACTTAAGGATTTTGAAAATGTCATTAAAGAGGAGGCCGATTTGATGTCACCTGAAATGTTGTGCAAAGATTTCATGAAATCTGCAAATTTGCACTAAAACTCGCAGCTCAGCTGTTGTTAAATATTCATTATATTTGTTGCTTTATTTGTTAATAGCAAAATATTTCGCTTTTTTCTATTGGGCGTTTCTATTGTGCGCGCACGTTACACTGCGCTCAACATGCACACACACCACATATACATATACATCGCTACATAATTATAAACAAGTGCAATTTAAAATATATTTCCTGGGTAAGACGTTAAACTATATCCGCGTCCTGGTTAAGACGATAAACTACATCCAACAGCAAGGGCTCTGAAGGTTTTGAGGAGCGTGGAACCACCTCTTAATTGCTGGTTTCCCCAGGTCCACCCTGACCCAGGGTGGTAGCACCTGTTAAGGTCCCAGCTATGGTTAACTATTACCTGCAATACTTTTTTGAAAAAACTTATTACCAATACAATTTGGAAGGAAAAATATTAACAGAAACAGATTTTTGGCAAAACAAAATATTACCAGCAATAAAAAATGTTGTCAGCATTAAATAACCCATTGAGGTTGATATGCCGTAAAACAAAATAAACCAAACCAATCTAAACCAAGGAATACATATTCTATTCATACGAATCTATCCTAAAAAATGTTGTCGGCATTAAATAACCCATTGAGGTTCATATGCCGTAAAACAAAATAAACCAAACCAATCTAAACCAAAGAATACATGTTCTATTCATACGAATCTATCCTAAAAATGTTGTCGGCATTAAATAACCCATTGAGGTTGATATGCCGTAAAACAAAATAAACCAAACCAATCTAAACCAAAGAATACGTATTCTATTCATAGGAATCTATCCTAAAAATGTTGTCGGCATTAAATAACCCATTGATGTTGATATGCTATGAAACAAAAAAATACAAATTAAAATATATTCAATTGAAGGCATACAATTGCGTTCAAAATATATTCAATTGAAGGCATATAAATACGTTCAAAATATTTATATTTCAGCATTAACTAACCTATTGAGGTTGATATGCCACTCAACAAAATCATTTAACCAATCAACCAAGTGAAATACTACGGAACACAGACGTAGCATACATGCAAAAGAAACGTAAAATATCAAAACAAAATTAAAGGTGTTGTTACTTCTTTTTGGACTCAAGTTCAACCCAAACCTAAATTGGAACTCGTTGTGGTGCGATGGATACCGGCTCGGGATGAGAAATCTGAGTTCGAATTACTGTCGAGTTTGTTTTATTCACTTACTCTTGGGAAATTTATGAATCCATCTCTTCGGCTGTTCCCCCAGCTATGGGTTGAATATCAGGATAGAAATGATTATTTAGCCTTGGTTGGAAACCACACTACGACAGAAAGATGCTGTTACGATGACCGGTTCTTGACCGCTCCAAAAAGTACCTGTCATGGTCTGTCGTTACAGAGCAAAAAAAGTAAAGTTTTGCTATCATCTCCGTTCAGTCCTCACTTACTCACCCCAACAGCGTTCAAGAACATCTACTCAAATGCACACACACACACACTTACTTAGGTGCACACACTCACTCAAGTGCGCACACATGCAGCCACACATACACAGAGATATGGTTAACTATCGAGCTTCATTTTTACATATTTTAATTTGTTTACTTTTCCTAATCTTAATTTATATAGATTTTCAAAAAAAAATTTGTTCAAAAACCACACAAAGAAAACATTACAGATGAAAATTAATTGAACTTGTTCGGCCATTGCTTTTTTATATAACACTACTGAAGGGTTTTGCAAATTAGGATCTTTCAGCAGGATGGGGTACCTGCAAATTACTCAAATGTTGTGAGAGAGATTTTGAATAGTAAATGACCAAATCAATAGCGTGGAAGAGTGGTACCTCTAATTTGAACAGAAAGCTTTTCTGGTCACATTCACCTGTATATTTTATATGGGGCCATAACAAGAATGTAGTGTACAATATAAAAACGTCAAATTGATTTAAAGAATGCCAGAAGGGGAAAGTGTGATATCACGTGGAATGTGTCAAATTGTAATTCAAACTTTTCATGAAAGATTGCAAATTGTCATTGAAAGTGGTGATTTAAATCTTAATTTCACTTATTGCTTTCTTTGTTAATAAAAGAAAAAGTGTTACTTTTCTTCTCTTTTACTTTTCATTTGTGGTAGTTGATTTACACCCTGTATATTTTTCAAAGGTCAACTAAATGAAAACCCTTAACAGGTAATACAATGAACGTTGGGAAAAAAGGGCGGAACTTATCAATCTGACAGTTTATGTACACCGACAATGATTTCCTTGTTGGTAGATATAACCACGTGATTACAACAAAGCCTGGCATGCAGTGTTCGATCCCACTCAAATGGATGATTAATAATAATCTGTATTTTTATTCCAGACAAACTTTTAAGACGAGGTCGTCCTGGCAGTTATCCCAAATTTTGACTATATCGAAAGTTGGTTGAGCTGATTTGATTGATAATCAACCCAAGAAGACCATCCTGTACCTACAGGAAGTTTTGTCCTGTAGAATTACTCCTTTGCCAGTAAGATTCTACTGAATGATATACGATGTGATGAATATATACGATGTGATCATTGGCAATCGTTAATCGTGCGAATTCGTGTTTCCTAGAGGCTCTTTATTTTCACAAAATATCAAATCGTTCAGCCGGCATAAATTCCTCGTTATTTCGTTCAAATGTTTGACTTCTTCGGTAAATTTCGTTTAGACCACAAATGGAGCACTTATATTGAATCTGCCGCGAGGAAATTTGGTTCACTCTGTCGTGCCAGGCAATTGTTCTCACCAAAATCCATCTTGCACGTCTACGAAACTACCATTTGTCCGTGAATTGGATATTGCTGTCAAATTTGGTCTGGTGAAACCTGCTATATATCTCGAGATTCTGGACGAAATACAAGGTAGGGTCTGTAATGTTAGCGTTCCTGGCTTGGCATCTCGGCTTCAATCACATTCCCACCGCCGTAACGAAGATTCCCTACGCCTTTTCTACCAATATTATCACGGCAATTGTTCTACTAGACTTATTCCTTTAGTACCTCGACGTCATAAATGCAAGCGTAGGATTAAATTGGCAAATAGGTCCCATTCTCTTACTGTTGAGATAACTCGATGTTAGCCATAACTTCTGATAGATTCTTCTCTAAAACTTTTCCCCTTTGAAACGTTCGGCTTTTTGTTTTGCTGTTAAGTACGACCTTGAAAAAAATATAAATTCAACATCAGCCGCCATATTCTGTCTTTCTGAGTCCTCTTCTTACATTGTCCTTTTACTTCACTAATATTTTCACATTTTATTCACTCTTAGCAAATCCCTTGTGTAATAGCAGCATTATCGCCTTGATTGGGGTGTAATGATTAAAATATTAGGTAACAAATATATTTTGATACACCTAATAAGAAAAGATAGATAGATAGATAGATAGATAGATAGATAGATAGATAGATAGATAGATAGATAGATAGATAGATAGATAATGAACAGAATGAGATAGATAGATAGATAGATAGATAGATAGATAGATAGATAGATAGATAGATAGATAGATGGGAACGGAATGAAATAGTTTCCCCTGTCTCGGTCATTCATCCCTCATCACTTTCCTTTTTTCATCACTCACTCTCTCTCTCTCTCTCTCTCTCTCTCTCTCTCTCTAGATTTTTATTCTTCATTTCTCTTGTTTTGTTTCTTTTCTTTCTCTCTTTTTCGTTCATTTTCTATCACTTTATTGTTTTTCCCGCTATTCCCAGATTTTTTTGTATTACTTTCACTTTCACTTTTACTACATTCATCTTTATATTCGCTCGACTTTTATCCACTTACTTTTCTTCTATTTCAGTTTTACACATCTTATTTATGCTGTTTACTGCCGCATTCAAACTTAACCTAATTACTCTTTAGTATTTCTGCCTTCCTTCCAACAACACTGTCATATTATAAATTTATGTTCTTATTTATCTATGATTTCTTCCGCATTGTTCATCTTTTCACTTTACAGCAATATTTCTTTGTCGGCCATGATTCCTCCTCTTCCTTCAGTTTCACAGTCACATCCTTCCTATCAGTTCCAAAACTATTTCCGTTTCTTATTTATCCTGAAGCGTTTCATCCTGCATGGGAATCTCTGCCTGACTAAATATTATCGCTTCCATGCTACACTTGCCACACACAATATAGCACCATTAACAAAAACAATTCCTATTTGCCAAATCACGACTGATTTTCTTGCACTTTCTCCGATTCTCCGCAAAAGTGGCTTTTTTTTTCAGGTCCGAGTCATTTCATAGATTTCATAATGCAGCGAACAAATATAAACCAATAACATCATTACAGCATCCAATCGATTATAGGATGACAACGATTAATGTGTAGCCTTATATCATTGGCTCCCGGGGTTGAGAATGGATATAATACATTATATTAGATGTCACTTCTGGCTAGGCGGTAAGGAGAATGGTTTACCTAATTCCTCATTCTTCACGTACCAATGGTATCTTTTAAAAGATAACTGGCAATAGTAAATGGTATCGAAGATTGTTCTGCCAACAAATACAATTATTTGGGCCAGATCTGACTAGTCAATATGAAAGGGTGATGCTGACTCCCGAAACTATATTAAAACAAATGTGTTCATAAAAGGAGATTTCAATTTATCAAGCCTTAAGCATGGCTTTCTAAATCCTCAAAACGTTTGTTTCCGATTAAATATTACAATGGCTTTAGTTAGAATAATGTTTGGTTTCATTTGTTTTGCGGCATATCAACCTCAATGGCTTGTTTAATGCCGACAAGATTTTTATTGCTGGTAATATTGTGTTTCAAAAATGTATTACTGGTAATATTTTTCCCAAAATCTATTGGTGGTAACATTTTTCCCAAAAATGTATTATTGGTAATAATTATTTTCTTCAAAAATTCATTGCTGATAATAATTTTTTACAAATATGTATTGATGGCATTAAAACCCATTTTTACACTTTCATAGTGCTTTGACCCCAGTTTGGGGGTTAACTATTTTCCCATAGAGGGGACCCTAACAGATACTACCACCCCGTGTTAGGGTGGACCTGGAAACACCAGCAATTAAGAGGTGGTTCCTCAAAACCTCCTGATCAGAGGCCTTGTTGTTGGAAGTAGTTTATCCTCTTACCAGGATGCGGATGTAGTTTATCATCTTTCACAGGACGCCTTAGAACAATTGAAAAATGTTAGTATTATTCCAATTTACTCTTCATTTCAAGTTCGGATAATCGAAATTTGGAAAATTGAGATACGGATAATCGTGGATGTAGTACCAACTCAACCACCTTTACCTTTTTCTATTGATACATAGTTTCTTTTCATTCTCTTTACTAACATCTGCCACAATTCCAGTTACTCGTCTTTATGTTAAACTCTTATCCTCTGAAGACAATTGTTATATTTAACCTTCCAGTTATTATTGCTCAGGCTACTTGGATATATTTAATACCACTTCTCTCTTTCACTTGGGGAAACACTATTTGCCGCTGAGCAACTTTAATTGAAGTTGATGAAAAAGTAACACAAACGACGTCAGTACCTAGATGGGTGACCGCTTGGGAATACCAGATGCTGAAAGTTTGGATGTGCGGGTCGCATGTCTTAAGGCCATATAACATGGAAACACTCGTTCTTGTACGATTATCGAAGTTAAACAATGTCGAGCCTAGTAAGTACCTTGATGGGTGACCGCTTGGCAATACCAGATGCTGTAAGTATGGGCGTTCAGGTCGTATGTCTTAAGGCCATATAACATTGAAACACTGCTTCTCGTACGATTATCGAAGTTAAACAATGTCGAGCCTAGTCAGTACCTAAATGGGTGACCGCTTGGGAATACCAGATACTGTCAGTTTGGATCTGCAGGTCGTATGTCTTAAGGCCATATAACAAGGAAACACTAGTTCACGTACGATTATCGAAATTAAGCAACGTCGAGCCTAGTCAGTACCTAGATGGGTGACCGCTTGGGAATACCAGATACTGTAAGTTTGAATGTGCGGGTCGTATGTCTTAGGCCACATAACATTGAAACACTGGTTCTCTTACGATTATCGAAGTTAAGCAAAGTCAAAACTGGTTAGTAACTAGATGGGTGACCGCTTGGGAATACCAAGTGCTATAAGTTTGGATGTTTGGGCGGTATAATGGATAATGGGTGGGAATTGTTAAGCAGGGAGCCGAGTTTCAATTCTCGTTGGATTCGTTATATTCACTTACGCGCAAATACTCCTGGGATAAGTATGAACTCACCTCTTCTCCCCCTGCTAAGGGATAATTAGTATGACTCATATCACTAAATCATTATTATATAAAAAAATTCTTATAATCTACAAAAAAAGGTCAAGAACACATGGCCTAGTGGATAATTGTGAGTTCAATACAAAGCCACAGCAGTGGCGAACCAAAACTTGGAGAGTTGAGTTAAAGAGAAATAACTGAGACATCCGGAAGAGGTATGACACGTGGAACTAGAATAATCTACCCCGGTGGACGAAATAAAGGGTTCGGTTCGAAATTTCAATCACCTGAAGAAGGCCGTAGTGTACAACGGCCGAAACGTTGTGAATATAGCAATGAAGATTAGGATAACAGTCCAAATAATGTAAATAATGCAAGTAATCATAATACCACATCTCAGAGATATAGACAGATATTGGAGAAAAATTCCAATCATCTGAAGAAGGCCGGAGCGTACAACGGCCGAAATGTTGTGAATATGGCAATGAAGATTAGGATAAGAGTCTAAATAATGTAAATAATGCAAGTAATCATAATACCTCATCTCAGAGATATAGACAAATATTAAAAAACATATTTTCTTTCTTTAAATAACCTGAAAATGGTTGATATAGAAAAAGTATCAATCGAGAAAATATACTGAAGGAGATCATTTATGAAAAAATTATACGTATGAATTATATATCTTGTCTAGATATATACTTAAAAGGTGTTGATTGTCCAAGCTTAATTATATTATTAAAGGTTCAATGAACCTGAATTTTGAAATATCCGATTTTTGAATTCAATGAACCTGAATTTTTTAAATATTCGCGCCAATTTAAGAATATCCGCGTGAAAAGCTCCTCGATAGGTTCGAAAACTGACTGTTGTTATCACTGCCTGCAACATTTCTTTTCTGTGTCGTGTCCCTTCAGTAAGGGAGCGGTCACAGGTCTTCACAACTTTGCCGATCTAAGTAATATTTGCGTCGTTTTTTTTTTACCGAAAAAAGGCGCTAAAACACTAATCGTAAATATTACGCCGACCGCTGACTCAAAAACAAGATTTTTAACCAAAATTTCGAACGTGCCAGAAAGGATTCAAAAAATTAATAAAATAATTAAAAAATTTGATAAGGTCCGCGGTTGAGCAGAGATAAAAAAAATGATTAAATATTCTTCTCTTGCTGATAGATTTTTTTTTTTTTACTCCTGTGGCAATGGAGACTCCAGGGGTTATTGGCCCTCGTTCGATGGCGTTCCTTCGGAGGATTGGCGCGATTGCGTCTCGATTAAGGGATGAGCCTCGCGAAACGGAGTGGTTCTTGCAGCGTGTCTCACTGGCTATGGTTCGAGGTAATGCTTTCTCCATCATTGCGGCTGGCAGAGGATAGAAAAAAAAGTTGTTTATAGTTACTTTGTTCAAACTTTTTTTTCAATAAATAAATTTCTCATTTTAAACATTAAAAAAATATTTGGTCTTCCCTCTTAATAATAGCATAAACATTTTGACGATAAAACTTTGTTTTTATTAATTTGGGGGCCTTTTTTTTTAGAGAAAAAGTGGAGATTCCTGTCAACTGCCTGTTTCTAATTCGAAGTAAAAATGTTTTTCTATTTCCATTATCCTGAAAACTTCCGTGTTGATCATATGTTCTGTCGAATTCTCAGCATCCCGTTCGATTACCTTAAGACTATTTTTGCGGAAATTGACTAGCATTCAAATGCCCTTATTGCTTCCATCTTATTAAAAATTCCTCGTTGACTGCAATACATCAAACACTGAAAAGAACAATAAAGGAGTAGATAGGTTCGTCTATCGTCCAGTTTATACTCCTCCCCAGAGATTTAACACTTTCCAGTTTCCGGTTTAGGATTGGGTTTCCAGGTCCTGCTAAGGTCTACGTCAACTCTATACTTCTTACGTCTCCGCCTGAACACTGAAATTTTATTAGTTATTTTTCTCTCCCCAATAAGATTGGATAGGTCTGCCTTTCGCACGGTTTACCTAGCATTTTTTTAAGCAAATCACCCCAAGCAAGGTGGAGTGCCACTAGCACGCAAGGGGTTACAAAGAGTGAGAGTAAGAATAAAGAGAAGTGTTTGGGAAAAACAGGGATAAAAAAAAGTGATTGAGAAGGACAGGGATCAAGTTCAAGGCATCAGAAGATGTCGATTGACATTATATTTGAATATTTAAAGCTTCCTTGGAAGCAAGGATAGGAAAGGAGTTCCACTGATGGGAGGTGCGAAAATAAGAAGCTGTTGGAGTGGGAAGAGATGGCTACATTTAGCCGTTTCGACAGTGAAAGGGTGGGACCGCGATGCCAACCTAGTAGCATGTTTAAATTCCTGCAGTTTTGGGAACCAGTGAAAGTAGCCCAGCGAAGCAGTTTCCATGGAAATACTTGTAGAAAAGACAGAAGGAAGCCACAGCACGTTTGTGAGAAAGTGACGGCAGACGGGAGGCTAGATCAAGACCAACCACGTTCCTTATCTGTCTCTGGATTATGTCGTGGACCTCAAGATGAATAGCGGGAGTACCAGACCATATATGCCAGCAGTATTCCATGCAAGGACGAATGGTTGATTTGTAGATTTGAAGGATGCACTCAAGCGAGAAAAACTTTCTGGCACGACACAGAGAACCAACTTTCCTTGCGATAGATGAAGCTATAGATTCAATGTAGTTGTTTCACTTCAGGTCGGTGGACAGCGTGAGACCAAGCAAACGCAGAGAAACGCTCTCGTGGAGTTGGGCCTCAGCCATCCTGATGGGAGGCAGGGCGGGTTCTCTATGTTGGGTAAATGAGAGCAGTTTCATTTTACTTACCTGGTCTTTTGAACAGGAGTAAATGTTTATCTTTTGTTTCCAGATTACGATTGGGTTTCGATTCCTGCTCAGATCTACTGCAATTCTATACTTCTGACGTCTCCGCCTGAACACTGAGGTTGTATTTACTAATTATTCGTTGGGTTTTCCTCAATAGGAGTAGATAGGTTCGCCTATCGTCTTGTTCACACTCCTTCCCGGCCTTTTGAAAAAGAGTAGAGGTTTAGCCCTTGTTTCTTGCTTAGTATTAGATTTCTGGTTTCTTCTAAATTCTTCTCTGTCACTACAAGTAGGACTTGCAGGTTAATGGCATTGTAACGGGAGGTTGATATGGAAGAAGTAATTATTCTCCCATTGAAATTTCCCCCATTATGGGCATTAATATATCCGTGATATAATAACGATGTACTTCACGGATGGAAAGCAATAACTGAATGAAAAAAGAATAACAAACCTACTTTGTTCTCAGAAAGACTTTTATACGCGACTAAGACACACACAAACCTATATATACATATATACACGTTCCACGTGGATAAAAATATATCATTTATATCTACACGGCAGACCAGAGTTTAAGGAGAAACAAAAAGGAAAACTCTTACATATAATATGGAGATATTCCTGTGTCTGGGGAAGCCATATTTTGGATTCTAGATTCAAACGTGCGGATTCATCCACTATGTCGCCGGTGAGGACATATTCCACGAACTGAGGACTGTGAGCTGGAGTTTCATTCTATATCTGCGAAAGATATATCCCCATAGAGAAACGGCACTATGGAGTTGTAAGCTGCCGGTGGGGGTAGGTTTAGCCTGTGCCCGGGCCATGAAGGTCCGGGTTAATGAAAGCAACCTTACGGTTTGACTGCTGTAAACAGAACTGGATTTGACTGCCGCTTTGGTCAGAGTATGTAGTGAGATCTGTAAACGCCCGTCACGTGACCCACGTAACTTATGTCCTCTAAAGGAAGATGATGGCCTTCTGTATCCTTAGAGCATTATCGCTTTGACTGGGGTGAATCGATTGAGAAAAAAATACAAAGAAATCAAACTGCTGCATTAAGAACATTATTTCGAACCGACAATGAACATTACTAATCTTTTAGAAAAAAGAATGGACTTCAAGCCATAAAGAGTTGCCTCCCTTTATCCGGATTCTGCTTCGATATCTCAAAAAGTAACTTTTTCTTTTTTTTTACATTTTGTAGTAAAATATAATTTGTGGATTTGAAAAGTTTTTTTTTTTTTTTTCATGTTCTCTTTCCTGGAATTTACGACGGTCCAATTTGAATCTTGTCTGACGTAAAGTCCAAGGATAAAACAAAAATGAATTTAAAAAAGTAATTGTAAAATAAATAAATACATGATTTGGAACACGTTTTTAAAAATGTTTACTCCAACTTTTTCTCTCGATTTATTATGGAAAAAATGAATTTTTATTATATATTCGTCATTTAGTAGGTGACGCTATTCTATTTTACTTAATAAAGTTAATGTCGAAAATAAAGTCTTTTTGTCCATTATTCAATTATTTACTAAAAAGAACCTCTACTCTTTTTCGAGGAATATAATAAACGTCTTGGATGTGGTAAAAAGAAAGAATTCAATTGTTCAAACAATTCCGAGAATCATTACCATAATGATCAGCCTAACACGGATATATTCAAAATATGTTCTTAAAGCAAGAAAAAAAAAGACTAACATTTCTTCTTTTATATGCCGTGTCCCTTCAGGATGTAGGCGATCACGGATCTCCACAACTTCATCTCTATTGTTGCACTAATCAACGTTTAACATTTTACAACCCATCTTTATTCTTATTCTGTCGTCAATTCACCCAATCTTTCTGTTTTCCTGTCTCTTATTCCTTCAATATTCGTCAGTGTTAAATTCGCCAAGCCCTCTTTCTTCATTGGGTTTGGTTTGGTTTGTTTAGTTTTACGGCATATCAACCTTAATGGGTTATTTCATGCCGACATGTTTTTTATTGCTGGTAATATTTTTTTCCAAAAATATATTGTTGGTAATAGATTTTTCTTCAAAAATGTAGTGCTCATAATGTTTGTTTTTTTTTTCCTCAAAAAAATTATTGCTGCTATTAAAACCTATTTTTACACTTTCATAGTGTTTTGACCCCAGTTTGGCGGTTTAACTATTTGCCCATAGCTGGGACCCTAACAGATGCTACTGCTCGAGGTCAGGGTGGACCTGGGAACACCACTAATTAACAGATGGTACCACATTCCTCAAAACCTCCTCATGAGAGGCATTGCTGTTAGACGTAGTTTATCGTCTTACCCAGGACACCTTCATTAGGTGTCCCAGAAATTTCAAGTGTTTTTTTCTGATTCCAAGTGCAGTTGTCCGTTTTGTTTCTATTTTCTTTAAAGCTTCCTCTTTGCATACATTTTCTGCCCATGTTATTCTCATAATCGGTCAGTAGAAGTATATCTTTGTCGTTTTGTGTCGCTTCTTTATCTGCAAGGAAAGTTGCCATTATTCATTGCCATCATAAAGATAATTCTTTATACTAAAATTCACTCTATACAAGACTCGAGAACCACTGTATTGGGTGAATTTTGTTAAAATGGCTATGAGGAATAAGGTTTGTGGTATGAATGAAACTGTGGGAGGTAGGAAGTGAAGATTATTAGGATAATTAGTATCGATAAATAGTATGACAAAATGTCACCATTATTTACTTGGTTTCTAAACTACAGTCAAGCTAGCTGGCGACATACCGAGGATCGAACTCGTGACAACGACTTTGGTATGAGTGAAATAAATATAACACATTTTGATTTTGGTAGCGCCTCTGTATTTCGACAATGTCTTCGAGAAAAAATATGCCGACCAATCGCATAAGGAGGCGGAGTTTTACACCCATCATACTTGGAATTAAAACTTCTTTGATTAATATGCTAATGCATATAACACTTGTCACAAAAAAATGACCAAAAATCAATTTCGATTGTCACGAGATGACAGCATTTATCAAATTAGCAGCTTTTATAGCTTTTTTTTTTTTTGAGAAGACGAAGTCAATTTGGTTGCAAACGAAGAGCATCATAGACTATCAACTTTGGTACAAGGCTACATGGGAAGAGTGAGCAAGAAACAGAATATCAAATTGTGATTTTGGACTGTCAATAACTTAGTTATCGTCTTTGAAATGGTGACGCAAAGTGACAATGATTTTCTTATAATAATGCCAGTTTTTTTTTAACGTAGTTAGGAATTGCAAAAACTGAATTCAAGGAAAGCCAGAGTACAACGATAAGAAATAGAAAACTGTATTTAAAGAAAACAATAAGAAATCCTAATAATAATAACAACATTTTTACCGCATGAGAAAAACTCGTATTAAAATTATAATTCTATAGAACACAAAGTGGGGGGTTGATTTCTGTTTTTATTAATAAACCGATACCATAAAATGACTACACATTAATCGGAAAAGACTCACACACATTGCGAAACCGAATTGTAAAGAATAATGAAATAAATTATTTTTTACGGCGAAACAAGATTATATGAATATACATAACGTGAACTTATAACGATTCTTTATAAATTAGTCTCGTAAACTATTAACTAGAGAAATACATGGGATATCTGAATCTACCTGTTGGCTTAGGTACTGATTTATTCTCTTCGCACTCTTCCGAAAATGTTTTATGTTGAATTCAATTCAATTTTACTTGAAGAGTAATGCTTAATAGCAGTAGGAGCCATTGTTTTTAAACGCGCCTTTTCCTAGAGAGCACAACAGGATTTCCGAGAGCATATATATATATATATATATATATATATATATATATATATATATATATATATATATATATATATATATATATATGTGTGTGTATATATATACACACACTCTATCCCACATATGAAGCATTTTAACCCATTAATATAGCATACCTTAAAACTATATTTTATATTTATATTTTATATCTTATCATTATATATATATATATATATATATATATATATATATATTAGACATTTTTATGTTTATACATTCTTTTTATTTTTTTTCGGAGGACGAATATTTTCTATGAAAATTTCTCGGACATTCAGGCCGGTAAATGTTATTAATACTGTTTATTATAAAACAGAGCATTTACTTAAACATATGTATCAATAAAAAGAATATATAAACATAAAAATGTCTTAAAATAATTGTCGGACTTTGTCCATTTCATAATCTCCCTCTCTCTCTCTCTCTCTCTCTCTCTCTCTCTCTCTCTCTCTATATATATATATATATATATATATATATATATATATATATATATATATATATATATATAAATATATATATATATATATATATATATATATATATATAAATATATATATATATATATATATATACATATATATACATATATATATATATACATATATATACATCTATATATATATATATATATATATATATATATATATATATATATATATATATATATATATATATATATAAAACCAAATTATAAAACCAAATTGTAATTGATACGGATTATACACTTATATTAATTGAAATAAATTTATTAATGGATTTCTAAGGTTTTTTCCTAATTATAATTCATATATATATATATATATATATATATATATATATATATATATATATATATATAATTATTTATTTAAATATTATAACATAAATATGTTATAAAATCACTACAAAAATAGCCATTAAGACAGCAGAAGTGTTGAAACGAAATTACTATTTTTGTAGTGATTTTATAACATATTTATGTTATAATATTTAAATAAATAATTATATCTGCTCTACTCTGTATTGAGCACTCTTTTAAGAATAATAAATAAATATATATATATATATAGAGAGAGAGAGAATACAATTATATATATATATATATATATATATATATATATATATATATATATATATATATATATATATATATATATATATATATATAATAGAATGGAATAATGAAAAGTTCTTAAACCGACCTGTAAGCCCTTTCAAATAAATCTGTTGTCGGATCATTTGATCAGTTTTTGGGATGAGAGAAACAGCGAGAGAGAATCCCATCATTCTGTCAGCCTGACTATATCTTTCAATTTAATCAAGATTCAACACTCAGGCCATATCTCTGAATTATAGTAAATAACTCCATATATAGATAAATACGGGAGCCAATTCTAAAATAAATGCTGTTTCCATATTTATACACTGTATATTCTAATTGGCAGTTAATAAATGTCTATAATCTTCCTATACTGTGATTTCACAGATGATGAATTCAATCCTGTGATATATTATTTGACCCTAAAATGGACTGACGCAACTGTTCTCAATGGGCTTACTAAAAACTTCATGGGTTATCAAATCCAGCCATATAATGTTCAATGTTTTTCAGATCTAGCGATGTTGCCAGAAAGAAAATTTTGAGTAATATGGGTAACATGTGGACGGGTACTATTCTACTGGAACGGAATATCGCTTTCCTGTTGAAAGTATAAACAATATACGTACACTCATGGCAAAATTATGGGGCCGGTGTAGAAAACATAGAAATATGTTTGCAACTCGTATATATATTAAGTGAAAACACTTTATTAAGCATTCTTGAATTGATGTGTTCATTTTTACTTAACATAAGTGGCAAAATCATTTATTTGAAATTTAATGTATGCTGCTAAAATTTAATCTGTAGTGCTAAATCTTTTCTATTTTTTTAGTAACAAGTTCCGTACTAATTTATAAGTGCTTCTTCTTTGTTGAAGAAAAAACATTCCTGAAACTAAAAGGGCCGAAATTATTGTATTGTTCATAGAAGGGTCATCCAAAGTTAAAAAATGTAAGAAAAGTGAAATATTCAAAAAATAGTGTATAATGGTGTATAACCAGCCATTAAAAGATATAACGAAGCCAATTCTTTCAAAGATCGTGATGGAAAAGGCCGGAAAAGGTGTACAAACCCAAGGGAAGGCAGACTGCTAAATAGGGTATCTCTAGGTGACAGGGGGAAAATCTCTTCTCAGGTGACTGCTAAATTTCGAGAGACAACAAAGTGATATCGACTCACACAGTGAGAAGAAGTTAAGTAGAAGCTGACCTCAAGGGATGTAAAGGTAGAAAAAACATTGCTGTCTGAGGTTAATAAGAAAAAGAGACTTTCTTTGGCAAAAGAGCATGAAAATTGGACGGCTGTGGATTGGGCCACATTTGTCTGGTCTGAATAAAACAATTTTGAAGTAATTTCCTTTATAAGTTGAAACTAATTTATGAAGCATAATTGATTTTATTATGACTATTAATACTGTATTTTTATTAAATAAGGGATTATCCCTAATTTTTTTATATTTTTTCAGATTTTTGGAACCCCTGGTGTTGTTTATGTTCGTCGGAGAGTATTACCCCAACTGTAAAATTTGGATTTCGGAGTGTAATATTTTGGTGCTCCATATCGTCTTCCACGACAGGAATGTTATTCACATGTGAGGGTAGAATGAATTCCAACACTGACACAAGCATGTTAGAACAATGTTACTAAACTTCATTAGAGAAAATTTTGAAACAGTAACATATCAGATGGAGTAAGGTCAACGCACTATGCCACACATCCAGAGTTGCGAAGGATTGGTTTGAAAAGAAAGAAATGGGAGTAATGAAGTGGTCTCTTAATCCCCTGACCTGAATCCAATTGAACAACTGTGGTCATGCTCAGGTACAAGAGTGAGGGTGCACAAATAGTCTTCAGTACGCGAATTAGAAGCCAAACTTCATGAAGAATGGCAGAAAATCGAACCAACTACTTGTGCTAAGCTAGATCCCAATATGCAAAATCGTTTAAAGGCAGTTATAAAAGCAAAAGAAACCCACACCAAGTATTGAATATAGAGTGTAACCCGGATATAAGATAAACCCGGATATAAGACAAACCCGGATATAAGAGAAACTCGGATATAAGAGAAACCCGGATATAAGAGAAACTCGGATATAAGAGACTTCTTCTCCGGTCCTGACCACTCTCTTACATCCGGGTTACACTGTAGATTAGATTTACCTTAAAAGCTTTGTTCCTTTTCTTTAAATGATAAAATAAATGTTTCACTTGTATTTCTAACTTTTATACAACTGCCCCATAATTTGTCCATGGCTGTATATGGTGCTATCCGAAGTTCCCTTCACGAACACCAAAAGGGAGTCAGATTTATAACTTATCGCTCCTCACCCCATTATGCCAGGGGTTGAATCCGTGAACGATAAGCATATATACTCTGAAGATTATCGCACCTCCGGTTCACAGCGCACGCACAGACGAACGCCACTAGTTTAAAGGTACAATTAACTGAATACAGCGTCCCATTCTATTCCCTAGGTGTACTCTATGGAAACATTACTAGTACTATAATTAGCTGCAATATCTCATCATCTTACAGTTTAAATGGCTAGATGCAACCGTAAGTTCTATGCTAACAGTTTCTTCTCTCGCACTTCTCGCTTGTAGGAATCTCTTACAGCGTCTTGCTTTCCGGTCAACTTCGATCTCCAAAAATTAATTCCTGTTCTTTTAGTTTTTCTCTCTCCTTAATAATGTTTTTTCTCATTTTCTCTCACACTCAATAATCCCTTGCGTCCTATTGGCTTTATTGCCTTGGTTGGGTTGAAATGATTAGAAAAAACATTTATGACTGTATTGTGGTGTAAGCGAAAGTCTGGTTAGAGAAATGTGTGTCTCTTTAACTGGTGCTTGTAAATGATTTCTAACGGCCTGTATTGACACTTCTTGAAAATCATTTTCTCTTATCTGTATTGTAAATGCCATGCGGTCTGCCACTGCTGCCGTTACAATCCCGGCGTGATCGTCCAGAACCTGATCTACGATTGTAGGAATAGGATAAGAGTGTAGGGAAGCACCATCCACACTTCATAGCCAACATGCACAGTAAATCTCCAAAATAACCACACAACCTCTCTCAAACGGCTGTAAATAACAGAGGGAGCATGTGTGCATTTCCATGATATGACAATTGCTTCCAGTGGACATTATGGTAGCATCATTGTCTTAATCTCTGACACAGGAGGGGTTCTAGTCTGAAAGTTGCAGCGTCACAAGTTGACCAAAGGCTTTGAAAATATTTACTATACTCGAGGATAAATAAGCCAAGATCAACACCATCCCTTAGGGATTTGCTATTCTATTATACCCACAGGGTTTGTGCAATTATTGTTTGGTGCTTGTTTTGTTCTCTTCATTTTCTTCATTTCTTTATTGTGATTTCCTTTTTGAGAGACTGCTGCAAAATTTACTTAATCAAAGAAATGAAATAGCTATTTTTTGCAGACACTGTCAAATATTTTTCTTAATAATGTTTAATTTTGAAAAAGAGATGAATGAAACATACATATTAATACTTGATATTTGATGAATAATTTTTTAAATACGAAAGTAATTCTAATAAATTTATTCGTAAAAAATAACGTATAGTCTATTAATAATTAGAAGTAGAAAAGTACTTTAAATTTGTAGGAATAGATTTTAAATATTAAAATACGATTTATTCATATTCAGACGACCCCTTTAAGAAATCTTTGCGGATAAACTGTTAAATTAAGCGGCCAAAAACTTTTTATCATTGAAATACCCAGACGCCACGCGAAAAACGGATGTCATTGTTTGTGAGCAGACACCGCTCCCCCACCTTAAAATAACCTGGTTTTGAAAGTAACTTATATTTGATACATAAGTTGTCTAGGGAAATTAAAACCAAAAAAAAACCTTATCAAAATGATTGAATTTTTCCATAAACTTAACAATTTGAAATATTAAGACTGTGCTTATAAGTGAAGTAAATCTTTCTAAAAATCGCTTGAAAATGGGAACGGAGCTGTGGACTTAAGATTTAATTTTCTAATTAAATTTAAAATTTTACTTTCTGTTTTGAAACATTGCAATTCCTGTGTAGCGATATAAACAAATTTTTAAAATAGAAAGTAATTATAACATATATATATATATATATATATATATATATATATATATATATATATATATATATATATATAAAGTTCATATTTATTTTTATTTTATATTATTTTCCCGAGTACTTTAAATATATACACAACAACCCTTGACAACGAATGTAGCAAAATTCGAAAGTACTCGGGAATAAAATTATATATGTGTGTGTGTGTGTGTGTCAGTATATTATTACTTCATATATATAACACGCCTATGAAATAACAACACGTCTATGAAATCCAGACATCAAACCACCAATGTATTTTAGCAATTTCTTGCTCCATTCAGGAATGTGATTCTTGCACTAAACAAAACTTGAATAGCTACATTGGGCAGACGACATTGTCATTAAGTCGTAAACTGACAAACCATTTAAGTGAACTTACTTCGAAAATGAAGCACTTAAATACTCATAAACAACACGCTGCTCTCATAAGAAAAATCCTTCTAGATAATACTGTCATTCTAAGAACATCTAATTGTAAAATACGTTTAAAGATTACAATGGTTAGTAGACATTCGTTTATCTGGAAAGGTCATGATAACACTATGTTTGGTTGAAATTCAGTCCTTTTGTTAGCGACCTCTAGAGCGGATTCCCAGTTCAGTATTTGCATGGGAGGCTCTTCTGCGGGCCAAACAGATGAAACTGGAATATGGAATGAATTCTGAGATTGCACTCTCTCTCTCTCTCACACACACACTTACACACACACACACTCTCTTTCTTTCGTTCTCTCAATCTCTCTCTTCTTCTTCGCTCTCTCTCTCTCTCTCTCTCTCTCTCTCTCTCTCTCTCTCTCTTCTTCCTGCATCGTCTTATGGCCTCCAACTATCGGTTTCGCATTTATTTTAGCTTTTATGACTCCTGCCTGAAGAGTGCATGACGCCATCCGCTGCGATTGTCTGCTAGCAGCTCCCAGTTACCAGGGTCGATGTCTGTGAGTTACATGTCCCTCTTGCAGGCGTCCTTGAAACTTAATGTACAGTAACCTGCCAGACGGTCTACATGATGCCTTTTCATATACGCTCGTCATTCATTCGATGTACGCGATCCATCCACCGAAGACAACATTGAGAGAGGAAAAGATGCATGTTCCAGAAGTGAGCTTGATCCAGCACAACTGTGTCGGTAACTTTACCTCTCCATGTGACACCTATGACACGTTTGGATTTTGTGTCTGGATTGAGTTGCATAGTCTTTTCCATGTTTAGATATGACCGATATATAACCTTAGATAAACACTAAAAAAGCAAGATAAGTTTAAAAAGATTTGTACATAAATATATTTTCCCACTCACTACAATCTTGGCCTCTTCAAGAAAAGAATTAATCGCTATTTTTCCTACATAACCTTATAAACTGCACTTACCTATTCTTACGCTCATATAACACCACACAGTAACCTTTTACCTGTACTGGGGGAACATTAGTTTAAATTTTCTCACAAAATTGACATTAAGCAAACGATATGTGTAAAACCTGTACGATATTTATTTTATATTATCTTTCCTGTGTACTTTAAATATATACAGAACAATCGTTGACAAGGAATGTAGCAAGATTCGAAAGTACTCAGGAATAAAATTATATATATATATAATTTTATAATATACAAAAGTATATATATATAAATATATATATATATATATGTGTCTGTGTGTTTGTGTGTGTGTGTGTGTGTGTGTGTGTGTGTGTGTGCGTGTGTGTGTGTGTGTGTGTATTTAGGCAGCAATCCTTCTTTCATGTACATTTCATTGAAAACGACAGGCAAGGTACTTTGATTTAATTTTTTATACAATTTCTCATGCGATCTAATATTTTCTGAAAAAAAAACATTTTATAAAACATACAACAAACTATTTCTTATTTTAACAGTTAAAATATAATCCTTGAAAATGGCTAAATGTATAGCCGAAAACGCTCGGATAAAAAGAACATTCGGACAGTTTTTATATAATTTATCATCCGAAAAGACAAATATTATTAGATCGCATGAGAAATTGTATAAAAAACTAAATAAAAGTACCTTATCTGACGTTTTCAATGAAATGTGCATATATATATATATATATATATATATATAAAAGTGAACATAGAAGTCAACACTTAGAGGCGACAGTCTGTTTCATGCTAGTGCAATCGTCAGGCAACTGATTGCACTAGCATGAAATAGACTGTCGCCTCTAAGTGTTGACTTCTATCTCTGATATTGAGCACTTTATCCCATAAATATAGCACACTTTAAGACTATATTTCTTTATATATATATATATATATATATATATATATATATATATATATAGCACGACTATGAAATAACAACACCCCTATGAAATCCAGATATCAGACCACCAATGTATTTTAGCAATCTCATATAAGTAAATATATCATTTTCAAATCAGCTTATATATTTCATACTAAATTTCCCCCAATACATGGCTCGAGAGTCACTCGTTTTGGAGGGTTACTGTTAAAATGGTGTTGATGAATGATGTGATATGAATGAAAGTTGTAATATGTTAAAATTATGAGGATGAGGTGCGTAGATAACGATTGTCCCATGACTTTAAGTGGTCAAGATTGGAGGGTTTATTAAAGTATCCACGCGAGAGACTGCCCCAGAAAATGGCAGTTCTTGAGGAAAATCTGAGTCTTTGATTCGATACCGTGGAAATAGCATGGTGTGTTCTAAAGTCTTTGAACTGGTGGAACGAAAGAATGCAGATGGAATGGAAACAGCGATAGAGAAGCCAAATGTGCTTTACCATTATTCTTTGCTGTAATGGCATCACATAGCTTAACAGCAAAGCAACCTTGGCTTGAAGATGGTTACCTACATCAAGAAAAGGAAATACAGATTGGAATCCTGTAGCGAGGCACACTTTCTTTCGTAAGACTTTTGATTCCTAGGCTGGTATAAAAAATTATTTATCATCATCATCAACATCTCCACCATCATCATCATCTTCATCATCCGCTTGACTTTTGTAAGCGTAGGGGTGATCCGAATTTTGAAACCACACACAACGGTCTATAAATTCAGTCATCAACAATTCTGGTACAGTCATACCTGTCCATTGTCCAACCAGTTTTTGAGTTGACGTCCTCTCCTACGTCCACCTTCAACGGTACCTTGCATGAGAGTCTTTTACAGGCTTTCGTGCCTTGCAATGTGTCCAAATCACGCCATTTTTCTCCGTTTGACAGTAGCGAGAAGAGGTTCCTGGTGACCCACAAATCTTTCAACCCTTTTCCGCACAAACTCATTAGTTTTATGTTTCCAATAGAAAATGCATTTGTTCTCAAATGCTTGGATCCTTCTCTCTGTATCTGCCAAAAGTGTCCATGTTTCCCATCCATATAGGAGAATGGAGACTACCAGCGATTTGTACAGTCTGTACTTCATTTGAAAGCTGATTTTGCTCCTCCATATTTTTGCCAATTTGGCCATCTCTGTCATGGCTGAGGAAATCCGTGTACGGATTTCTGAGTTGTAGGCGCCATCTTTAGACAAGATTTCTCCCAAGTATTTAAAACTGGACACTTCCTCCAGTGAATTCCCATTTATGGTAATGTTGACACACGTGTTACTGTTAGTGCTCTTCACCATTACTTTGAATTTCTTGGAGCTGACCTCCATTCCATATGCTCCTGCTCTTTCAAAACGTTTGTTTGGTCATGTCCTGGAGCTCACTGTTATTATCTGCTAGGAGGTCAATGTCGTTTGCAAAACGTAAGTTACAGACAGGTCTACCTCCGATAGAGCTTGAAAGATCATGGCCATTCAGGGTTCCCTAAATGATTGTCTCTGGAAATAAGTTGAACAATCTGGGTCAAAATACGCATCCTTGTCTCATGCCGACAGTTGTCCGGAAGAATCCTCCCAATTATTTTCCCAGAAGAACTGCGCTGGTGACATCTTTATATAAGGCCTGAATCACTTGGATAATTCCGTTATCTACACTGAACTCTCCAAGGATTTGCCAAAAACCGCCATGCCATCCACAATCAAACGTTTTCTTGAAATCGACACGTTGCGGAACACGTCTTTCTGAGGTTGCAAGTTTTTCTCTACGAGGATCCTACAATTGAAGACCAGTTTCATTGTATTTTTTCCGGTTCTAAAACCTGTTTGTTCCTCTCATAGCAGTTCTTTAGCATTGGATTTTTAACGATTCAAAATTGTACGGAGCACGACTTTACTAAGATCACTGATCAAGCTTATTGTCTTATAATTTTGACACTGCCTGAGGCTGTCTTTCTTTGGCAGGGGAATTACCAATGACTGATTCCACTTAGGCCACCTTTATTATTTATATACTAAAATTTATTATTTATATATTAAATTTATATATTAAAATTATTTATATACTAGCTTTAATAGTGCGGACTTTTCAGCTAACTCAGAGGGCTAAGTGAACCTTCAGCCTTAAACTAAATTCACCTCTTGTTCAGTTTAGGAAAGACCAATGATAGTTTTCAAGAATTTTTTTCAATTCACTCTACTGAACTTCGAAACCTCACTTTAACTCTGATTCAGGTTATAAGCTCAATTCCCGTCAAAAAACCGATTTGGACCGAAATTCCAATTCAGGTCGAAAATTGCGTTTTTTTTTCAAATCAAACTCTGTGGAACTTCAATTGAGTTGAGTTCTTTAAATCGCGTACGTGTTAGAGGAGTTTCAGACAAACGAACGGACAGGCAGACTTTACCGTTTCTTTATCTAGATTTAAAGTAAAACAATAAACAGAAATGTCTACTCAAACACATGTGCCCGCTGAATATAACGTTTCTAGTAATATTTTGTATTGTTTATACGTTATTTTTATAGACACAAATATTTAAGTAGATGCGCTGTTTATAATAAACAATATTAACAAATTTACCGGCCTGGATATCCGAGAAATTTAATAGAAAATATGCGTCCTCCGACAGGAATCGAACCTGTATTTCTACACGAAACTGTCATATAGCCTGACGTGTTATACGAGTTTTAGCTCCGAAGGAGCGTCTGGTTAGCAAGGTCGATTTTTACTGTTTTAAACTAAAAAATTCTCATGGTTTCCATCGAACGCTCATATTTACTCGAAACTTATCTTAACGTAAACAAATGACGTCACACATTATGAAATGGACCAAGTCCGACAATTATTTTAATATATTTTATTGTTATACGTTATTTAAATATACACAAATAATTAAGTAAATGCTCTGTTTAGATTAAACAGTATTGACAACATTTACCGGACTGAATTTGAGTTTGTACTTTAAAAGCAGTAAATAAAAATCGACCTTGCCAACCAGACGCTCCTTCGGACATAAAACTGGTATAGCACTTCAGACTATATGACGGTACCGTGTAGGACACAGATTTGATTCCTATCGGAGGACCCATATTTTCTATGAAATTTCTCGGGCGTCCAGGCCGGTAAATGTTGTTACTACTGTTTATTATAAACAGAGTAATTACTTAAATATTTGTGTATATTTAAATAACGTATAACAATAAAATATATTAAAATAATTGCCTGACTTTGTCCATTTCGTAGTGTTTAACGTTTATAGTAATATATATGAAACTTTAATATCTGTCTATATCTCTGAGATGAGGTATTATGATTACTTGCATTATTTACATTATTCGGACTGTTATCTTCATGGTCATATTCACAACGTTTCGGCCGTTGCACGCGCGGGCCTTATTCGGATGATTGGAATTTCGAAACGAACCCTTTATTTCGTCCACTGTGGAGAGCTGAGTTAAAGGGAAATAACTGAGACACCCGAAAGAGGCACAGCATGTGGAACTAGATCAATCTACCCCGGTGGACGAAATAAAGGATTCGGTTCGAAATTCTAATCACCTGAAAAGGGCTGGAGCGTACAACGGCCGAAACGTTGTGAATATGGCCATGAAGATGAAGATAACAGTCCGAATAATGTAAATAATGAAAGTATATGAAACTTGTTTTAAAATTCTTAGCTTTCTTATTTGAAAAGTAAAGACTGAATTTAAAGTTGCATTTTTTTTTCTATTGGAAATGTTTTCACACACCTAATTTCTTTTCAAGTCTACTTTATAACGACTTGAAAACAAACTCACTTTGACGATTAAGATCTTCTCATCGTCTTGTAATAAAAAAAAACAATGTTCGTTCTTCGTTTGTAATTGAAATGAAGAAAAATGACACAAATCCATCATATTAATATGTCTGACATTGTTTTCTTTTTTTATTTCATTTTCCAAACGATATCTATGCTTCGTGTCTTTTGTTGTCTATTTTTTTTCTCTGCTTTCTTTTTTTCATGTATTCAATTCTTGATCAAAACACTTAACTAATTAAATGAATCTAAAATCTTTTGTTATCAACAAAGCATCAGCGACAATTGAATGAACAGGAAATCAACGACGACGATGACATTGATGTTGGTTGATGCTGACAGAAATGACATTGACAATTTTTCTTTTGAACACGTATTCATAAAAATAAATTGCAATTTTATCAGATATTTATCCAGTTCTTTCGCCAGTAAATATTTTTCCTGGAGATTCGCAGTAGAATCAGAATATTTCAGGATTGAATAGATTTCAGTTCAAAACTCGTAAATTACAGACTACTACAGACATCAGATATCTTTTTCCTTTCACACTTTTCTTTGCTATGTTCCTCCAGGATTTGTGCATTCAAGGCTCTCCACTGTTTCCTTTCCCTTATAGTTCTAATCAACCTTCTACTCTTTTATATCCCCTTATGTCCCAGATCTACCACTCATTTACACAACGTCATTCGATAACTTACCCACTGTTTCTCTCTGCCTCTTTTATACGCAGTATATCAAACGAGTGTCGAGTCTTCCAAGCCTTCTTTCCTAAATTTCACATATCATTTTCTGATTCTAAGATCAAGGCTTGTTTTGTTCGTATTCTCCTTAAAGCTCCCTCGTTTGCCCACATGATCTGTATATGGTACCCGTTTGTAAAACTACATCTCTCTCAATTCGAGGCTTCTCTTCAACTCTAAAGAAACCTTCACTGCTATATTCGTGAATTAATATGACATAGCAGTTTCCCACTCTTTCGTATGTTTAAATACTTTGCTTAACTTCTGGAACGTCTCTTTCTCTCTTCAGTCTTTACATACGGTATACCCCCCGACCTCAAGAATTCATGTTTGCATCCCTGTACAGAAAAATAAACCTCCACCAGAGGAAACACGTTTGCCTTACCTATGTCTTTTTTTGACATATGTTCAAATCGACCCACTGGTGTACAAACCATAACTATGTCTGTATCTTAGACTTTCGTAAAAATACGTTCCTATCTCTGACTTTTAAAGCTTAACGCAAGCCGAGCTTTTGTTGGCCACTATAAAAAAGGCAGAAGTTGGCAGTGGGGAATGCTGATATACCGTAAAACAAACCAGACCTGATACAATCATTAAAATTCTACCATAGTAAAATCTGGTAAAAATATGATCTGGTATGGCAAGTACGTTTGATAGTATTTCGTAGATTAAAAGCCATTATTATTTTATCATTTGTAGTACTCTTGTTTGATATTGCATTGAAATCTGGTATAATATTAGCGCCTGTAAAGATTATTTGGTGCCACAAATCATGTATAATACTATTGCATATTATCTGATGTAGGAGCTTTTATTATCGCATTGTTATCTCACCTATCATCTGGTAATATATTTGACTAGCAGCCATACCCAGATGGTCGATTAGGAAAAGCGTTCAATTAGAATGGAGCAAAAACAGCATCATGTTTAAACGTAACAGAGTCTTTATTCAATCGAAGTTAACCGAGGACATGAAAGGTTAAAACAGGCAACATGAAGAAGACTCACTTCTGACCAAAATTATTTTTGGGATAATCACTCCACTATCCACAGAAAACCTAACAATTCTCAAATAATAAAGAAAAGAGCCTTGATCGTTTATGTCCTGAAGGCATTTAAAAAATATATATTTGTTATACCTATTGCATGCTCTTCCATATTATATACCACCTAAGAGTGTAATCAATTGGTATGAAATTAACGTCTGTTATACCTGGTTTAGCAGCAAAATTATCGAAATAGTGTAATAATAAAAATGACCAATTGTTATATTAAGATAGAACTTAGAAATGATTAAAGATATCTTACTGGAATTCTCCAAGGTTTTTATAACACTAATGGACTCTACTTTTAGTAATATAAATATATAATTACTCTCCAAGCTTAACAGAAGTATAGTGATGAAATCGATCATAAAGGAAAATGACACGTTCATCATTAATTAATCATAGCTAAGGATCGGAAGCTGATGAAAGATCAAAATAAAGTTAATATATATATATATAGATCCCATGCAAAGACTGCAACTTGAGAGATGTGGGGGAAACAGGTAAGTCCGTAAAATCTCGTGTTTCCGAACATAAACGAGATATTCGCCTCAGTAATTTAAGTAGTGCTTTGTTTGTACACTTAGCTAAATCTGATCATAAATTCGATTTTGACTCTGTGAAGATTTTAAAATATATCCATAATAAAAACCTTAGACGGATTTATGAGGCAGGCATAATATCCATTTCACGTACGGTAAATACCAGACCCGGCTTCTTTAACATCTCCCCTTTCCTGGCAAGATTAATGCTCGACAAACGTACTGATAAGCTCTAGATTCAAATAGAATTCCTCTTTTCCATTTAAGATAAAGTCTCTTTCTTGGGAGCGCGTTTTCGCAGCATCGCCCGCGCGACGCCAACGTGACCGAATCCAAAAAAGGAACGCTGACTTTAAAATTTCAGTTTTTCTGTTTCTGACTAATCTTGTGTCTATCGTCTCTTCATGTTGACTTAAATATAAATATGTTTCCAATAACCATGTCCTGAAGATGGTCTAATAGACCGAAACGTCTGACGTCGACAGTAAAACAAAATTAAAACAGTAAACTTGCATATTCGGATTTTGCTTTGTCTTTTCCATATTTTTCATCATACCGTCGGATCTACATCCGCATATTTGCTTACATATATATATATATATATATATATATATATATATATTATTCCAGGGTAATTTTGCAACTTATTCAAGATTATCTTCGCCCTTTCTAACTTTCTAACTTTCTGTCGTGCCATGCCCATTCTGGGTGTGGGCGATCATACCTCTTCATAACTTCTTATCCTTTGTATCTCTAAGTAATGTTTTTATCTTAACACTCGCTGACAGTCCCTACAATCTTTTAAGATAGTTTCCCTCCTCCTCTCTGGCGTTCAATATGGCGTGTGAAATGTCAAATTTTCCATAACCTCTTTCTTTATAATGTGTCCGAGAAATTTCAATTGCTTGTTGTTCCATTTTCCTTAAAACTTCCTCATTGCTTTCATATTTCTTCCATAGTATCCTCACCATCCTTCTGTAGAACCACATCGCTGTTTCCTCTGTCTCCACTTCATCTTTTAGGAAATTATCCAATATCCTATAGGAGGATTGCTGTTACATAGTAGCCTAACACTCTTTTCTTTCTAAAGAAATTGTCCTGTTTCTTAATACTTTGCTTAGCTTTTGGAAGGTACCTTTTGCTATTCCAATGCGTCTTCGGATTAAGTCGTCTATTGAAACATTCCCAGAAAAATATATTTCTGTCCTTGGTTGATTTTCATGTAGCTAACACCTTAGACTGTCCCTCTCGATAAGAACTATGCATTTTGTTTTCATACAACTAATGGTTAGATAGTCCTTTCTTCGGACTGAAGAAATGTGAGGAAATACCTCTCCGGATTTCAACCCAGGCCTGTGGATGGAAATGGTCAGGTGCTTGGTTGCACAGCGACCCGACGACCACACCCGGTCATGTAACTGATGATGATGATGATGATGATGATGATGATGATGATGATGATGATGATTGTGGCGGTGGTGATTGTAATGGTGGTGATGATGATGATGATGATTGTGCGGCTGCTGCTGCTACTGCTGCTGATGATGATGATGATTTAGTGGTGATTATGATGATTGTGGTGTTGGTGATGATGATGATTTTGGTGGTGATGATGATGCTGATGATGATGATGATTATGGTGGTGATGGTGATAGTTGTGATGATTTATTTCATTTACGGGCTCGATGCTTCAGTCTCACCAACCCACACTTCAGAGAATAGAGATTTTTTTTTCATGTTTTGTTGTTAGAATTTCGTTTTCTTGACGTAATTTGATTATTCTGAAAAGTCCCGACATGTTGAGCATATTGATTCCGTCTTTAGAAATCAGAGAGCGGAGGTAGTTTTACGTAAGACGGGTCTGTTAAAAGTTGTCGGCAAACCACTTCACAAACACACAGCAAACATCATATGATTTCTTGGTCCGACAGAGAACTTTTCAGCAGCTTCTGATACTAATATACAAGATATTTATGCATAACATTGATAAAGACAATGACAATAAAATAATTGACTTTATTAAGTTGTATTTTATATTGCAACTTGCTGTTAAATTACAGAGACGTCTTACACTAAGCATATGAATAAACCAAATTTCATAGAGAAATCGAAACACGACTTGTACACGAGATCGGCACATATCTGTAAATACATCTCGAGAATCAGTAATATTAGAATATATTTGGGGCTTTTAAATTGTTTTTTTCCTTCTGTTTAACGATTTCTCTCTGCTATTTTATCTCAACTTTTATGTTTTGTCGTTTAAAAACCAGTTTTTACGCACCACTGACACAACTTTGTTCCTAAACCCGGCAACGTCCCCCACGGATCCATTTTCTGCCTTTGAAATAATATAATGTCCCATAAAACCGATCTGACAGGCATATCAAAATACGCCTGATAATTATCTTGACTTCAGGCAACATTATTATTGTAGGGACCCGGCGGATAGATTTGGCATGTTTCTCAGCGCGTTTCACTCCTTTTTCGGGTGCTAATTTGCGAACGATGGACAAATATTATCGGTTTTCAAACATCGGAACTGAACAATGACGAATCGACTTCAGATGCGAACGAATAGAGGCAAGGTTGTATCTTCTATGCAGAGACCAAGCAATTGAACTTAACTTTTGGAACCTGGTGAGAACACCATAGACTGCATATATATATATATATATATATATATATATATATATATATATATATATATATATATATATATATATATATATAAATAATAAAAAGGCTTAAACACTAATATTCCATGGTTATAATTTATTACATTGGAATCGTAATCACCATCCAAATCATCAGACCTACAAATTCAAAAAGAAATCAGAAAAAATAACTCCGGGAATACAAAAATAAAATTTAGCGAGAGTGTATGTATAAGAGTGGGGGACGAGTGTGAGAGGTAAAAGAAAGTTCTAGAGAGGGGTAACAGACGACATTTGACATCTCTCTCTCTCTCTCTCTCTCTATCTATCTATCTATCTATATATATAGTATTAAAGGAAATATAATTTTTTTTACTTACATAACTGATCATACCTTCAATATCCCGGCTCTATAGATTCATAGACCAACCCTCAAGCAATCACTCCGCCCACTCGTTAAGGGAATATATATATATATATATATATATATATATATATATATATATATTAACTATGAACATGGTCACAATATCTTGACCGTGTTTTGAAAAATGAAAACATTTTATAAAACATACATGCAACAAACTGTTTCTTATTTAACAGTTAAAATATTTCATCCTTGAAAACGGCTAAATGTATAGCCGAAAGCGCTCGTATATAAAGAACATTCGGCTAGTTTTTAATATAATTTATCATCTGAAAAGAAAAAAATATTAGATCGCATGCGAAATTGTATAAAAAAATAAATAAAAGTACCTTGTCTGCCCTATTTAATAACATGTGCATGAAAGAAAGATTGCTACCTAAATACATAAAGTTGATATATATATATATATATATATATATATATATATATATATATATATATATATATATATATATAGATTAATGCAAATAAATTTTCTCACATAGCTGATTGATGTTATATTTAGAATCTCGACTCTAAAATTTCTTAGGCGAACCTTCCAGCAATCGTTCCGTCCACTCGTCAGTAGGCTTCAACAATTGACTGCAGATTTTCTGATTTTCCTTATTTTTATATTAAATGAACAATTAATTTATGCGGTAGTTATTGTCAGTTTTTCCCTTTGTTCGTGTGTTTGTGTGTGCGTGAGCGTGCGCGTGTACGTGTGTGTGTTTGCGTGGGGGGGATTGTGCATTACTGTTGTTTACGTTTCACGTACGAAACTGAAGCTATCAGGTCTAGATTTGTTGAAGTACCGACAAGACAAGTCAGTCAGTCTGTTATGTGCCATGCGTGATACACGCTTAGGCAATTATGTATCTTTCGATACATGACTGACGAGGCAGATTTATTTTTCCTGCAGTAGGTTTTCATTTCTTTCTGCGGTCTGTTCTGCTATTTACCCATAGCTGGGGGAAGAAGAATAGGATTCATACCTTTCCCAAGGGTATTAGCACGTAAATGAATGTAATAGATCTGACTGGAATTCGAACTCCAATTCATCAATCCAAGCCGCTAACCATTTCTCCAGGGTAAATGCATTCCTTAAATGCTTTGCTCTATCAACATGGCCTCTGTGGCCAAATTGGTAAAGACACGTTTCGACTATAGAAACTGTTTTCTCCATGGAAAAGGGAATACCTGTCCGATTTCTGTTGGAGACACAAACTTTCTTTTGTAGGATTTCTCAGTCTAAGCCGGTGGTTATTAATTTCACTGTTTAATAAAATAAAAATAATGAATAGCAACTGAAACACGTGTACTCATAGTTGTGGTGAAAGAGCGAGACCAACAAGAGTGTATATGCGTGTCTACATGTGTGTATGTGTGTGTGAGAAAATGTAAGTTTCTCTGACGGCGCAGGTGGTACATTTGAAAAGCGCCAAGAACACCTCTACCCGCTGCCTGTTAAAAGGAACATCGCTACATATACAAAAGCTAATGTCTCGGCACCGAAACAAAATTACAACTGCGTATGTATGCCTGTATGAACGCATGCATATGTATTTGCGCCTAGCCTTGGATCGTTTATATGGAAGTGTTTGTGTGAACTAAAATAGGTACACTTGTATCCAATTTTTTTACATCAAATTTTAAAAAATAAACCAGGTTGCCTGATGATCGCAAAAGCGTGAAACCCAGGATCACAAACTCATATCAAGAGATGGATATGCAACGTAATTGGCCCTGATCTACCATCTCGTCTGCTGTTGCTCTCTCACAGACGTACCGTTGCCTCCCTCTGTCTTTTTTACAAATACTTTCATGGTAACTGCTCCGAGGAGCTACTTTCGCTGGTTCCCAAACTTCATGAATTTAAGCGTTCTACTAGGCTGGCATCTCGCCCACACCCTTTGACTGTCGAAACTGTTAAATGTAGCCGTCTCTTCTACTCCAATAGTTTCATGTCTCGCACCTCCTGCCTGTAGAACTCCCTCCCCTTTTCCTGTTTCCCTGATAGCTATAATCTCCAACTATTCAAATGTAATGTCAATCGACGTCTCCAGATGCCCAAGATCTATCCCGTATCCTTCTCTTCATCCTTTTCTCTATCACTCCTATTTGCTCTCGCTCCAACTCTCTGTAACTCCTTGCGTTCTAGTGGCTTCCCGCCTTGCTTGGGGTGAAACGCTTAAAAAAAAATACAACTATATATATGTGCGTGTGTGTGTGTGTGTGTGTGTTACTAAATAAAATATTCAAATATATATACATGTGTGTACGAGCATTTATATGTTCGACTGCTTATACACACACAAGCTTATCTTAAAAATCAAATGCAGGTCAAATATGGATCGGAATGCGACAGAATAAAGATAAAAGACAAATAGAAAATGTTTATCAATTTTATTAAAGCTTCGTCAGAGAGAAAACAGACGAAAAAGCATTTTCGATTTTGTTTCGACCGATTCACATTGGTCAGTCATGTATCACATACATTAAAACCGCAGGTAATTCTATATGTATGTAAGCTATATAATATTGCCAAAGAATGAGAAAAAGACGTACATACATGCGCGTATGTGTGATATTACCAAACAACACGTCACTACTTTTAATTTATACTGCATTTCAATTTCATTTAACTTAACTCATACTGCGTTTAAATTTCATTTACATTTCTTCTCAAATTTCTCTTCCTATTTTATTGGAAAGTATATGAACTCAATTCTTTAAGTGAAGAGAAAAGTGAACTCACAATTTGTTTTAAAATCAGAATGTTATTAGGTTTTTTGGTAAAGATAATCATAGTTGTCTCCCCCTCGAACTGCTCGATTATAAATGAAACGTTCAAACCTCACTGATGGAGAGAAATCATATTGAATAAAACTTCGAGACAATCTTAAACATTCTTCGCCTTTTCTTTATCGTTTAAACAGAAAGTCTCTCGTTTCTTTAAGCATTTCAACTCTTTCTTTTTTTTTCGATTAATATTTCAACGACTTTTTTTTAATTGAATTCACTTCATGCAAGGAAGTAAAGCCACTAAGACACAAGAGGTTACTGGGTGTGAAAGAATTATTATTATTGCCGAGGGAGAGCAATAGACGTGTAAATCAGGAAGACAATAGATAACAATTGACACTGCGTTTAAATTTTTGGCGATCAAATTTTACTGGAAAGTAAGAAACCGGAAGAGAGTTCCACGAGCGAGAAGTGCGAGAGAAGAAACTGTTAGCATAGAACTTACGGTTGCATCTAGCTAACTCAACTACAAATTGATGAGACCTTGTTGCTAATCTAGCAGTGCGCTTAAATTCATAAAGTCTAGGTGCCATAGCCAAGAGCCCCTCCGAACAATACCATGAAAGTATTTTAGAAAAGGCACAGGGAAGCATCATTAGGACGGTGCGAAAGTGACTGAAGCCGCGACTCCAGATCGATACCAATAATACTCTTGATTCTTCTTTAGATTTTATAGATAATCTTTTAATATATAGCAGCAGCACCAGACCAGATGTGGCAGCCATATTCTAAGTATGGACAAATGGTAGACTTACAGATATGTAAGAGAGATTCTGAAGAGAAAAAATGTTTAGCACGACACGGTGATCCAAATTTCTTTGCAGAAAACCTATGGATTCAATATAATCTCTCTACTTCATGTCAGCTGAGAATGTTAGCCCGAGAAGACGCAACGAGTCACTTTCCTGGAGGTTAACAGAAAGGGGTTTCTCAGATGATTACTGGAGAGCTTTATCAGATGATTTTTAGATTGTTTAACAAACAATATTCTTTTCCATTCAAAATAATCCTTCTTTTAATAATTTCACCTAAATCAAAGCGGCAATGCCACTTGTACGCTGGGAGTTTCAGAAAGTGAATGTGAAAAAAAAGTCTGAGTGTAGGAATAATTAAGGAAAGGACAAAAGATGAACGGGATTCAAGAAGCCAGGTCAAAACCAATACAAAGATCTTCCATTTTTATTTTTATTTTAAAGTCTTTCCTATTTTTATTTTTTTAGCTTAAACACGATTTGAAATACTTTTTAGGAATTTAGATGTTCTTTTGCCTATCAGAGTTAATTAAAACCAAAGATGACGAACACACGTCTTTAATGATGACTGATGGTTGATTAAATCTCTTTATCGGTTTCCAATGCTAACTATATGGAAACTTCAAAGAGAAAGAGCATACATTCTTGTCAGGTGTTATGTTTATCTGTAACGAACGTGCATATAACCTCTGAAATCGTATTAATGTTCTCTGTTCTATAATCATAAAATTAAGGTTCAATGATATTAAAAGAGAACCAATTGTTCCAACTTTCTCCAACTGGTCATACTTTTATTGCCATTAAACAACAATGAGCTAGTCATTTCTGAAACCACTTTGATAAGTGTGTGCTTCCCTAAATTTCAAATTAACATCCAAATTTCATTTTAAAAAGAAAAAAAACACTTTAATTTTAAAACATTTATCGGCTTCCACAAATGCCAATGAGCGAATGAAAACATTTTAAGTTGTAAATGCAAAGTATGACGTTAAAATATGATCCTAGATAACTGCTGGGCTTTCGTATTCGCTAACCAGCAAATAAGAATATAGTGACTATCTTTTAAAAGTGGAAGAAGGCATTAACACCTTAAATGATGGCGATCACGTCGATATTAAATATTGTAAATATTTCCTTAGAGATTTTCTTTTGCACCAGAGACGGATATGCGATGTGATATGATCTGAGCTGGCATCTCGTCTACAGTCACATTCTTACTGGCTTCCCTCTGTCTTTTCATGCCAACTGATCTAGCTAGCTACTTTCCCCGGCTGCATAAAACAGTTAAATGCAACTGTTTCTTCTACTTTAACAGCTTCTTTCGCACTTCCCGAAAGTGGAATTCCCTTCCTCTTACTTGCTTCCCTGATAACTATAATCTTCATATATTCAAATGTAATGTCAATCGACATCTTCTGATACCTTAATCCAGGTCCACGCCCTTCTCTATATCCTATCCTCAAACAACCCTCATTACTCTTGCTCTCATTCTCTGTAGTCCTTTGTGTACTAGTGGCTTTGCCTGCGGTGAAATGCTTAAAAAAGTAAAAGTAATTAAACCAGTTTTTTGGAAAAGATATATGAAGATATCAGCAAAGTATTATGTTCCCCATTTTTATAAAAGTAAACATAATTTATCACTGGCATCTCATGACGCAAAACTCGTTTTAACAGATATACAGGGTGCGATGGATTAATTGTCGTTAAAATGACGCAAAACCGAAAATAATGTTGGTTTTCATCAATCTCGGTACATCTTTGGGGACGCAGCAAGCCGACGGTTGTTCTGTATGTTCACCATCTTACCCTGGCAGAATTTTTTCTCGTCTGAGAAAAAACAAAGCCTGTTCAGTTGGAGGGGATGCTTTAGTTTGTTCAAAAGCTTCCTAGAACGGTCTTTCCTATTGTCCTTCCTGTCTTGGTATACTAACTGGCCCTTCCTCTTCTTGTATGAGAAATACCGAATGTCTTCATACACCACATACCTGATAAAAAAGACTCAGACGCTCCTGTGTCCCAAGATATGGACCTGATTGACTTGGATCATTGTCAATCATGGCCTGGATCTCATCAACAAATTCTGGAATTCTTTTCTTATTAAAACGATCAGAATGAGTTTTCCGATCTGCCGTACCTTCGTAATCACCATTAGACTCCTCCAACTCTTTCTGAATCCTCTGCACTGTCCTCGGATTGATACCCAAACGCCCTGAAATGTTCCTATTGGAGCACCTGTTTTCAAATTTCTGGCGGAGTGAATTGCGGTATGGTATTCATTTTCTCACGGACGGGGACCAAGTGGCCCCCCCTATACCCCTGACCCCTTGTTAATCTAAGCCTTGTCAGTAAAATTGGGTACACTCTACTCTTGGGGTCGTCGATAGCTGTACTAGTACGAAGTCGCAAGTCATTGTGACCGAGAGTTTGAGTGTGCTGGCATTATTCAGATTGTTGATCACGTTAGATAACACGCTCTTTCCCAGAAACTGTAACAAGGGTCTGCTCAGCATAGTTGTAGTATAAACCACAGGTGGGCTCTGTGGGTGTTGAACAAAGACAAATGTACCTGAGCAACGTATATATATATATATATATATATATATATATATATATATATATAATTATATGAAAAGATTACTTAACTTTTAAATATCAATTTTATCCCGACTACGAAGTTTCTTGATGAAATTTCCAGTCTTCAGGGGTTGTGGTTTTAAACGGTATTTACAATTTTTTTTCAGTTTTTTCCAGTTTATTCCGCGTGTTTTTCAATCCGTTGCCCCTGCTATTTACTTTGAGCACCTTGATAAAATCAAAAGAAGAATCAGCAATATCATTTGTCCTGATGGCTTGGCTTCAGTCACTTTCACACCGCCATAAGCTTGTCTACCTTTGCCTTTTCTATAAATAATTTCATGGTAATTGTTCGGATAAGCTCTCCGCTATGGTACCTAGACATTTTATTTTAATTTAAGCCCAGTACTACATTGGCGTCGAGATGTCATCAATTTACAGTTGAGCTGGCCAGATGTAACCGTAAGTTCTATACTAACACTTAATTTTCTTGCACTTTCGGCTACCAGCTTTCCAGACAACTTTAATCTCCAAAAAAATAAATGCAATGTCAATCGATATCTTCTGTCTTCCTGATTACTCTATTCTCTTTCCGCTCATTGTTGATGTTTCTGTTCCTAATTTCTCCACACCTTGTAACCCCTTGTGTCTTAGTGGCTTTACTGCCTTGGATGGGGTGATACCGATTTTTTAAAAAATAAAAAATAAAAATAAACGTAATTATTTTTTAGAAGAGATATATGAAAACAGCTACCAAATATTATTTTTTCCTTTTTTATAAACATAATTTATCACACATATATACATGTGTGTTTGTGTGCCTATAAAATTGCCTATATTTATATATATTCTTTTATGCATATTTAACACTGTTGTAAGTTATCTACTGTATGTTCTGCGTTCGTGTGTGCGCTTATCCGCGTGTGCGATCATGCACGCGTCTCTGCGGATGTGCGTTAGCTAGCATGTGCCCGACTGTGCGGATGTGGCTCCGTGTAGGATGTCGTGATCATATATATAGTAGGCATCCATTTATATTGGCAGGTAGTAGTAGCGACTTGTTTGGTCAAGTTTCATTCTTTTGTGTGTAGTGTCTGGAATGTTGTAACAGTCCAATCTTTGCATGGCACTCTCTTCTGCAAGTGTGGTAGACGAATGGAATGTGGAATTAGGATATGAGATTTCTGTCCCTCTGCCTCCTCCCCTCTCCCTATCTCTCTCTCACACATTCTCTCTTTCTCACTCTCTTATGCACACACAGACACTCTCTCTTTATCTCTCTCTAACACACACACGCTCTCCTTTTCTCTCTTACACACACACACACTTTCTCTGTCGCTCTTACTCTTTCCTACTATATTTTTCTCTCTCTCTCTCTCTCTCTCTCTCTCTCTCTCTCTCTCACTCACTCACTTTTTCTCACTCTGATTTCTGCTGATCTTTAAAAATTGGTTCTTTGTCTTTTAAGGTCTCGTAGACTTGTGGCGGACTTCACCACATTAATTTAACTTTAGATTAGGAAACAAAACTGACGTGAAAAAGGTTAAGCAAAAGACATCATTACACATAAAATATGTATTTAACAAGATGTACAACGATGTGAAAGAAAGCATGCATTTAAGTAAGAAAAGGCTGAATAAAACAGGAGTTGTCTCTCTCTAACTATTATTTATATTTCAAAGTTCACTGAAGGAAAGTTTATGAGAGTTTCTTGAAATAATTGTTCTCGGCAGATTTGCTGTGTAAGAATACATTATGTGAGTGTAGGGAATATTCAGCATGTGAGTGGTGGTGGGAGTGAGAAGATTGGCGGATGGTTTCAGCTGTCGTGGATTCCTTTGTCAGCTGAATTCTCACTGATTAGCTAAGAATATTTCTTGCTTATATAGGTGACCATAGGCTCCAAACTGCTACGCGGGAAGAGTTATTCTTCACATGCAGACGATCTGATTGGTTGGCATAGACCAATCAGCGAGCGAATTTTGGGGAGATTTAAGAAAGCTTCTGGGATCCGTTTCTCCTAAAAGTGCACAAACTGACTCCATGAAAATAGAGCGATTACAAAATTGTCGCATTGCTGCGATTTGTAAATTCTCTATATTAACGTAGTGTTGATTTATTAACCAATGAATGCTTGGCGTTGTATGGAATTTGTATATGTGTATGTACGTATGTGTGTGCGATACAGATCGTCACAGACTCAATGATCAATAATTTTCACAGCAACTCTAAGATATTCATTGAAAGCAAAATCACATGCCCCTAAAATGCATCACGGCGGTTGATGATTATAGCCAAATGGATATTTTCATTTATTTCGCAAAAAATGTTTTCATAAATAATGGAGGAAAGGAAGCAAACTAAAAATCGATAATCATTTAAATTTCTCTAAATGTTTTAAAATAAGGGATAAAGAGGTTTTTATCATCGTTATTCATTTTATGACATTAGAGTTGCTTTTTCAAATACATGCTATGTTTATATCGTAGTGTACGAACAGTGTTTTATATGTTGTTCTCTTTGTACAGTGTTTTTACCAGACACGAGTTCTGTCAAGAATAGTCACACCAGTGTGAATGATTCAACATAACTATTAAAGTAAACATCCCACTGGGAATTTTTATATAAGTTTAATAAACTCGTACAAAATAATTTTGCCGCGGCTAAAATTATTTTAAAGGTAATAAGCATGTCTTATGAAATAGACACTCTGGCAGTAGGGGTGGAGATTAAATAAAATAATGTAATCGTGCCGGCATCTAAAATTGGTACACAAAAGTAGTCAATATTAGAAGATCTAGTATTTACATATACGGGGCATCAAAAGTACTTTTACAGACTTCGAGAGCGGGTTCCTCACACCAAAACAAGGACAAAAGTCCATATAAACAGATGTCCCAAAATCTTTCGTTTTTGAGTTATTAATTTATAATAATTAGACGCTGTTAAATGTACAATCCAAGATAAAATGCAAAAATACTTTTCAAACTTTGGTGGCAGGTCCACGGTAGCAAAGCAAGATAAAATGTCCCTATAAACATATGTCCAAAAGGCCATCGTTGTACATCAAAACAGCAACTCATAACAACCCTTCAAAATGTCCTCCACGTGCTTTTGCACAGGGGTGCACCCGTCTGATCATTAACTGGTGGGCCCTTTAAAATACTCACACACATTGTCGAATGGTTTTGCAGGCCCCCATAACACGTTGATGAAGTGTCACTGCATTATTAATGTCTGCTACCAATTGTTTTAGGTGACCCTACAGATAAAATTCCAAGGGATTGAGGTCGGGGGAATGTGCAGGCCATGGAACCGGTCCTCTTCTACCGATCCATCTGTCATGGACTTGTGTTCTTGTTTTGATGTAAGGAATCCAACCCAAGCTTTTAAAACTATTTTATCCGCTTTGTGTATATATATATATATATATATATATATATATATATATATATATATATATATATATATATATATATATATATGGTTTTGCCCCATGGTATGTTGATGAAGTGCCTCTGCATTATTAATGTCTGCTGCATAAACCAATTGTTTTAGGTGACCCCACAGATAAAATTCCAAAGGATTGAGGTCGGAGTTCTTTCATGAACTTTATATGAACTTTTGCCCTTGTTTTGATGTAAGGAACCCAACCCAAGCTTGTAAAACTAATTTTATCCACCCTGTATAAACCTCACAGGGAGTTTTACCTTGTACAAGGCTTGAAGGTTAATCGACGTAGAAGGTTACGTTAAGAGGCAGTTTATGGGGATATGTGAGGAGCTCTAGATTTGAACAGGTTAAGATTGTAGGGATTGGGGAAACATCGTTTAGAGAGTCGATTCCACAGGACAGTGGTTCGCGGAAAGAATCTGTTCAAGTGGAACTTACTTTTGGGTAGAAATGTGTGTGGTTTGCTCACAATATGAGTGATATGGCGGATCAGCTCCGAGAAGGTTAGATTTTGCGGAATCAAGGAATATAGTTCTTCCGGGCATTTTCCATGGAAGTAGCGATTGAGAGGCTTGCAACATTCAGCCTCGAGAGGATATTTGAAACGCTTTGGACTCTATCGAGATTAGAAAGTGAGGACTGGGAAGTACCCGCCCAAGTATGATAACTGTTTTATAGGAATAAAGTGTAACTGCCGACACTTGATTTTGAACACAGATCACCAATGAGCAAATACAGTCGATCCCATTATTGAATTAAGTAGACCACTTGACCATAGAGGAAACGCATAAGTAAGAAGTCGTTTGGCGTTTAAATAATCGTTATTTCCACTGCTTCTCTTTAGTTAACTTAGCTAGCGTATGTATGCTCATTGGCCCCTTTTATTTTTTGTCCCTATTTTTTTATTTTGGTTTAATTCTCTATCTCTCCCATCTTTAGGTGGATAGTAATGTCAGTTCTCTGATGGGTGCGGGGCGTCTTTTTGTTTCGAGTGTGACTTTCGTAACTGTTTTTGTGTTTGAATGAGTGTGTGTTTGAGTGAGTGCTTGGGATGAATAGATGTTTTATATTTTTTTTAAAAAGCCTCGCATTGATTTCGTTCAGTTAACTGATGTCACTGCCACAGTTAGGGCTTGGTGGGGTTATTACTAACAAAATTTTGTTTAGTTTCTTGTATATAGTTTTATACAATTTTTAAATACTCACTGGTTTTTTTTTGGGTTTTTTTAATTGTTATTTTATTCCCCTCCCCTCACAAACAATGAATTGTATATATGGGGACTAGTTAGGACTTCATAGAGTTTCTGAGGCATTATGGTGTATGAGGTACGAATGGTAAGTAAGAATGTGTTGTTTTGGTGAAAGGAATATTGTCAGAATGTTTAGGTCAGTGGTTGCGGCTAGCTAAGTTTAAATGTTAAGACAGAAGAAAACCATCCTTTTCCCATTTCCCCTTTTGGCCTTGTGCCTTATTTGTACATTCGTACAATAAATATTATCGTTATTTCCACTCTTATCTTCTATTACTATAAGGACCGCTATTCTCTACTCTATTCACTATACTATTTCTTTATTCGGATCACTATACGGATTACTATTCGAGCGAGTATTATCGAGCAAGTACTATTAGTGCTAGTGATATTCGAAGGCGTCTGACACCAGTGTTGTTCGACGGCGTATTATAAGTTGTATCTGCGATTACAAAGGCTTTACTACAACGAGCATTAACGAAAGTGACAACGAGTATACGTTGACATCGCAAAAGTGGCAACGAGTTTTTGTTGACGTCACAAAAACAACAGTACTTCATTGTAGGCCTGATCTGGCTAAGTTGGTTACTGATATGAAAGCCGATAAAAAATTTTTAAAAATAATTTTAATTTTAGATGAATATTTTCATCGTTTCCATTCATAGCCATTTGAATATTCTATTGTACCAAAGACAAATGCTGAGTACTCATGCTTTCATCTGATGATGTCTGTATGCACAGATGAAAGCTTGTAAAAAAATTTTAAAAAGACCTTATGCAACTGGAATTTATGAACAGTGATCATAACATTCATCTACATGTTCGGGGTTAATGTAATTTATTAAATTTGTTTGCGAAGATGGATTCTCGACATTTATATCATTAACTTCAATATCTGTTTTTTGTATGAATGATTCATGTAATGTAAATTGAACTGCGCCACATACTTGATATATATATATATATATGTGTGTGTGTATATATATCAATTATGTAGGTGGCCCGATGATTGCATCTAGCATGAAACAGACTGTCGCCTCTAAGTGTTGACTTCTATGTTCACTTTTATATTTACACACGCTCTATCTCTGATATTGAGCACTTTATACCATAAATATAGCACATTTTAAGACTATATTTCTTCATATATATATATATATATATATATATATATATATATATATATATATATATATATATATATATATATATATGTTGTGGTGGGATCCACCTAATCTGCCTAGGTGACTACCAACTATATAAATAGTGGTTGGTACCGGAAGACGAGAGAAGAGGAATCACGAGATCCAACTAGAGACTCTGATCGACTGCAACTAGTCAACACATTCTCCAGGAACGTCTTCCCAGAAATATACAGAAATACTATATGTACTTATTGTGTAAACTTTCTTGTTATAATACATTCTTGTTCTAAGTACATTTTGTGTTGCATTATTATTCCATGCAATAGGCGAGATTCAACAATGAGTCAAGACTCAACAATATATATATATACAAGTGTATTTATTTGAAGACTATTATGGTTTATTTGAGTTTGTTATAGGTTTATTTTGTATAGCTATTCGCTTTGAAACCAAGTAGCATATATATTCACACACAACACCTTATTTGAAAATCTTAATCATATTTAATAACATTTCTTTTAAATGCCAAGTAAACGACGCAGGATAAAATCTGTGGCTTCCGAAGGAGATTTTTTAAGTCCCAGAGCCAAACTTAGAAACGAAAAAAAATAGATAGATAGATAGATTATGAACAGACCGAGATAGATAGATAGATAGATAGATAGATAGATAGATAGATAGATAGATAGATAGATAGATAGATAGATAGATAGATAGATAGATTATGAACAGACCGAGATAGATAGATAAATAAATATATAGATAGATAGATTATGAACAGACCGAGATAGATAGATAGATAGATAGATAGATAGATAGATAGATAGATAGATAGATAGATAGATAGATAGATTATGAACAGACCGAGATAGATAGATAGATAGATAGATAGATAGATAGATAAAAATAACATTGAAAGATACCAGATAGATAGATAGATAGACAGACAGACAGACAGATAGAATAACAATGAAAGATTCCAGATAGATAGATAGATAGATATATAGATACAAACAGACAAGGATAGATAGATAGATAGATAGATAGATAGATAGATAGATAGATAGATAGATAGATGAACAGATTGTAATAGCTTGCTAGATAGGTAATAAACATATATATATATATACATGTATATATATATATATATATATATATATATATATATATATATATATATATATATATATATATATATATATATTAGCCGAATGAATATATATATATATATAAATATATATATTAGCCGAATGATGTAAAAAGCATTTATTTAACATATATTGTCTTTTCCGCACCCCCTCTTTTCTTGTCAATGATGTTAATCTTGTCGTGAATATTGCACAGATTTAATATTCTCAATTTCCGTCCCAATAATTCTTCCATACTTTTGCATTATAATGATTTAGTTATTCCACACCCAAATGAACATTTGTATAGACATAAAATTTGAAAAATATACATATATATATATATATATATATATATATATATATATATATATATATATATATATATATATATATATATATATATATATATATATATAAATTCCCTGGACGGGTATTTATGTTACATGCTATGGAACTTGTATTTAAGTTAGGCGATAATATCTAAGGGTCTAATAGGTTCTTTTGTTCCAGTTGGTAATTTTTATGTGAAATTCTTTGTGTCCAAGAGTTTCCTTTATGTAATTTTATCTACAAATTACTTCGACGAAGAAAGACCGCCATTGGATGCTGGTAAATACGTAGGAAAGACAAACATTAAAAGAAGAACGAAGCCATTGAAAGCTTTTGAGCTGACTTAGATTGGCATGAACCAACTGAGTGGATTAAAAAGATATAAAGATATGAAACAACTGAGATAGATAGATAGATAGATAGATAGATAGATAGATAGATAGATAGATAGATAGATACGAAAAACTGAAATAGATAGCTAGATATATAGATCAGAACAAACTGAAATAGTGGCACTAATTATATTGCTCCCCTCAAAAGAAATGTCGGATTTTCGATCCTTATTGAGGACCCATTAACTAAATTAAATAAATGATGAAATCTACACTATTTGCATCTTCTTCTATAATTTTTCTAAAGAGATGCATTCTTTAGGACAATTACATCCCCCTCTAAAAGATCCTCATCTTTGGTTTTTGGATTTTTTAGTAGGTGAATCTGGCCCAGACTTTGAAAAATATAAATAGCGCACGTCAGCTGAATACAGTACAGATTTTTCTGCGACATTTTATGAGCAGTACACTTTCGTAAACAAGAGTTCAGTTCCCCGAATTGTTCCGTAGCATGTCGCATAACTAAGACAGTGCATTTGGTGTAATAGATTTCGGCTCGGAATAAAATATCGGGGAGCAGAGTTTGAATCCGGGCCGAGTTCGTTACATTCACCTACGCCCCAATACTCTCGGGAGAGGTATGAATCTATCTCTTCTCTCCTCCCCAGATATGGGTTAAATAAAGGAACAGACTGTTCCCTTTAACCTTGGTTGGCAAACATTCTAGATAAAATCACCCATCTTCCAGCAAACCTTGGCCATCCGAGGGGGTGCATCGGATCATGAAAATACACATCGACTAAATTTCTTCAATCATGTAAGTTACGCATTTTGCCACAGATGGAGAATTTTTTTTATTAATACCGTATGAATTAGGTGCAGTGTAATATTTGACTACATCTTAATGAACTGCGTCTTATATGATTATATATATATATATATTTCCGTGTGTGTTTACATGAATCTTAATTGAGCTATTGTTAGATGTAACGTGAGTCTTCTTGATAGACATGTGGTATGTCCAATATAATTCAATGAATAATAGTAATAATCAACATGTAAGACGAAAAATAATGGAAGCACTAATAATAAAGATAATGACAGCACTAAATAACATCAACTATGAACACGGCCACAATGTGCTGACTGTATTTGGAAATTAAAAAACATTTCCATCATCCTAGAAACATATAAAAATTTAAATATTCAATTAAAAATTTTAAAAAACATCATGATAATGGCTAATAGAATAGCCGAAAGCAATCATATATGCAGAACATTTGGACAATTTCTACAAGTATATTGCGAATTAAGTTTGCTAGATTACCATGTGTTTATATGAATCTTAATTGAGCTATGGTCATAGAGATGTAACGTGAGTTTTAGCAATAGGTATGTAGTTATATGTCCAATATAATTATTCATGAGTTTAATCAGAAACACAGTTCTTTAAGTGACATGTGAATTCATAAGTAATATTTGTTCTTTGTAATTTAGATCTTGCAAGTGTGTTGTTATTGTTGGGGATAAGGTTAGCTGTTTTAATTTTTTTATAGTCGGATTGTGTATGCCATTATAATGTTTCTAAGAGAAAATTTATCTCGCTTATAGCTAACGTGTATTTGGTTTTTATAAAAATGTGATTGTTATTGTTTTTATCTGTATGTTCAGTATTGCTATTAGCTACTTTAGAAAGAAATAGTCTAATCTGGAGATCGATGAGCTAGTTCGGAAAAACCGTTGTTAACTAGCGTCTGTTTCACATTATTGAGTTCTTTAAGGAAACGGATATAAGAGGGTAAATTCTCGTATGTTCTCTTGGAAAATTGTTTTATAAAGCATATTTTTATATCTAAGTGAACACTGACTCATAAAATTAAGGTGGCAAGTGTTTCTACTAGTAGATTTTTTTGTTTAACGAAGTAGTGAATGAGTAACTACTGAATTCTACCAGAATGCCTACAAATGAGAGTTTATTTTTTTGACTAAGTTCATAGGTAAAGTTAAGCATAGAGGTTTTCAAATGCGATTTTGAGATTATCAATTTCCAAAGAAGAATCTGCAATGTCATCGGTCCTGACCTGGCATCTCAGTTTCAAGCATTTTCCCACCGACGTAATGTAACTTTTCTGTGCTTTTTTTTATAAATATTTTCATGGCCAGTGTTCTGATAAGCTTTTCCCTTTGGTACCTCGGCCGCATGAATTTAAGCGTATTACTTGATTGGCAGTTAGGTCTCATCAATTTGACTGTTGAAATTGCTTGTTCTATGTTAATAGTTTCTTTTCTCGCAAGTCTTGACTATAGAACTCTCTTCCGGCTTCTTGCAATCCTGTCAACTACGATCTTCAAAAAGTTAAATGAGATGTCAAGCGCCATTTTCTGTCTTTGAATCCTATTTGTTTATCGTCCTTTCTTCACAAAAGCATTTTCTCTGTTTCTTTCAGTTTCAGTAAAACCGTGTGTCTCGGTCGCTTTATCGCCTTGCTTGGGGTGGGGGAAAATGATTTTAAAAATCTGCTTAGCCAGTTTCTTTAAATAAAATATAATTGCTCTGTACATTTAGTTCTTGAGTATTTCTTTCTTGCATGTTTTATACGTTTATTGATAATTATCATTACAATGGCACCAATGCTTTTCGGGAGGACACTATATGAGCCGGAACTGACCAGTCTTCACTTTCTAGTCTCAATAGAGTCCAGAAGCGCCTCTGCGTCCTTGTGGGTGATGAATTATTTTACAGCTTACAACCCCTTTCCTACCAATGAAACGTCGCAATCCTCTCGCTGCTCTATCGCTATTTCCATGGCAAATGTTCAAACGAACTGCATAACCCAATTCCACCAGCTCTAACCTTCCCAACTAAGACCGATCATTGTAGAGAACCTCCCTCATTGCCATCGTATTCCATTGGTGAGATGTAAGTTCCATTCGAGCAGCTTCTTTTGCGAACCGCTGCTTTGTGGAACTAACTCCCAAGAAGAAGCTTTCCCGTTCACTACAGTCTTTATTTGTTCAAGTCTGGAGTTAACAGTTTCCTAATGATATATCCATAAACCGCGCCTCTTACATTGTAATTCTCTACCGGAAGTGGCTCTTGGGCCTTAACATTATTAAATCAAACTTTTGCTCATTTTTTACGTCATTATACCCCCCAAAGCGATATTGCCACTAAGACGCAGTGAATGGAAATGAAAGAGAATGAAAAGACTTTAAAAGGAAATGCCGGATAAACCTCTTCTCCTGTTCAATACATGTGGAAGAAGTGTGAACCGGGCGATAGGCAAACCTATGCAAAAGTTGGATATATAGGTATAGATAGTACCTTGCTTAGTTCATTTTAACTTTAATTAACGAAGTTTCATTATTCACTACCTTTCTTTTTTTCCCCTTTCCCTATGAAACAAAAGGAATAGAGCGACATTAAAATGTCTGCGGTTTGTACCATCATGGCTTTACGACATTAACTTGTTTGGATATACTTCTTGGAATGGGTGAATGTTTCTTCGTTTTTCTATCTTTTTCCAAGAAGATTAACAGCACTTACGGCCTGAAGATCCTTTGCAGTGAAACTCGATTAACTGGTAAGACGCTTCATAAGTTACTTAAATATGTGTGTATAAGTTTCTATTTTCCTGCGCATATAAAAATGACCTTGTGCTGTATTTTGTATTAGTAAATAAATCAACGAGTTTAAATATGCAATTTATATATAAAAGGAAAAAAGATTAGATTTTGTGTGCCATGTCAAATACGAAATCTGAGCAAAAACTCTTTTCATAGCCGACATTCCACCGATTTCATTTCTGTACCAAACAGGATATCTGCCCTATTCTATGAGTCATCCTGAAACTCTCTAAAAACATCGAGCGGAACAGTACCACCCATGCCAAGGAGAATTTCTTCTATCCCATCTCTTCCTTTCATTGGTTGAAACATTCCCTGACACAGCTTTCTGTGGAGATACTTGTTTTTGCAAATAAAATTGCTCAAAAATGTGTTCTTAGTTATTTTAAACTTTTTTATAAGACAAGAAATGCGTGCGAGACCTGCACCACTGTGCTATGCTTTCTTCTTAGCCACGATTTTATTTCTTCTTCTTTTTCTGAAAAAAAAAGATCGTAACGCCAAGTAAAACTGAAAAACTTATTGCATTCGTTATGTTTTATATTTGCTTTCACCATTTCAGCGCCGGCGGCTGAAATTAACACAAACTTTATTTTTATTAAAATCTTTTGTTCAAACCAATGAAATGGATGTTTAATATTTTCAGCACCATTAGGAAAATTCATTAGGAATTATTTCTCATATTTCTTGTCCAATAATTTTTCATTATGCATATATATATATATATATATATATATATATATATATATATATATATATATATATATATATATATATATATATATATACCCTGACGACCCGTGTAGGTAAAACCTAGATAGGTCTGTCTTCATAGTCACATTTGCTCTACTTAGTAATATTGAGAACTTTACATAGTTACTTTTGCTTTACTCGTGTTGGAGGTTTTTTTCTTTGGACGCTGAGCTTGGATTCTGGACGATTGTTTTCGCCTCAATTTGATGTTTTTAGTTCTTTCTTTTTTTTATTCCTCAGTTTTTCTTGGGTATTGGTTTGTTTATTTACAAGCCAAAACACCTAAGGTTTTTCCAGACGAGTATAATTACTTATATTATTATTATCATTATATATATATATATGTGTGTGTGTGTGTGTGTGTGTGTGTGTGTGTGTGTGTATTGATGTAATAGGAAAGAACACATTAATGATCCAAAGATCTTTAGTATTTAAGTTTTTTTTATATTTAAAAAACAGTGCTCAGTACAGAAGTAGAGCTTAAAATTATAATTATTTAAAAAAAAAATATGACCCATCACGACTCAGAAATTACTGTTTCGTAACTGACTCAAGTCTTAAAGTTTAATTTCAATATTAAACTTAAAACATAGAATAGAGTTTCATTTTCAAGCTATGTTTATTTTTACCAGAGCTCATATTGACATTTCAGCCACCTGAAGAAGGCCGGGGCGTACAACAGCCAAAACGTTGTGATAAATATGGCAACAAAGATGAGGATGATAGTCCGAGTAATGTAAGCTTGGTGGGGTCGATTTGCACCCTTTCAGCAGAAGGGAGCAGACAAGACTCTAAAATTCTCTTGTACTGCTCGCTCCTTTTCAATAAGTTTTAAGAAACCAGTTCCATGAAAAGAAAAGCATCCCCAGAACATTATACTGAACGGATGCCTGACAGTACTTACTGCTAAATTCAAAGAGCTTTCAAAGCTTCTTGTTCGGATTTTAGATCGCTTATCCTTTGAATTTAGCTCAACTTTCGTTTCATCGGATAAGAGAACATTTAGTAAAAAAAAAATCAGGTGAG
>OZ038482.1:7314019-7321519 GCA_964036315.1 Acanthosepion esculentum
CCAGCTATACGTTTTTGAAAAAGTAATATTACCAGCTCTACGTTTTTGGAAAAATAATATTACCAGCTATACGTTTTTGAAAAAGTAATATTACCAGCTATACGATTTAGAAGAAATACTATCATCAGCTGTATGTTTTTGAAAAAATAATATTACCAGCTATACATTTTTGAGGAAAAAAATATTAACAGAAATAGATATTACCGGGAAAAAAAATTGTCGGCATTAAATGACCTATTGAGTTTGATGTGCCGTAAAATAAACCAAACCAAACCAAACCAAACTAAACCAAACCAAACCAAACCTGTTTCTATTAGGCTATGGCTAACACAATTTTGAGAAGAACAATATATAAATTAAAATGAAAATAAAAACTGAGATGAAATTTGTTGCAGTCTCATTTCTATCATGACACAAATGAAATCACAATTGTTCTTTTAGTTGGTTAATTTGAATGACGTTTTGTCTCGCTAATATCTCGCTTTATTTTAGCAAAATTAAATTCGTTTTCTGATGACGGGAGGTTTATGGACATAACACGACAAAGCAGAAGTTTTCCAAATTGTTTTATATATTTACCATTCCGTCTCACTCTCATCCAGCTTTACTCATCTATTGATTATGTTATATATATATATATATATATATATATATATATATATATATATATATATATATATATATATATATATATATATATAAAGAAGCAACAGTCAGATTTATAATCCAGAGTTATTTAGCATTTATTTTTTTAAAAGTAGAGCATAATATAATAATTTTTTTAAATGTCACGATGAATACATATTTTAAAAAATAATTATATATATATATATATATATATATATATATATATATATATATATATATTTATATATATAGTGGCCTGACAATTGCGTCTAGCATGAAACAGCCAGTCGCCTCTAAGTGTTGACTTCAATGTTCACTTTTATATTTACACACGCTCTATCTCTGATATTGAGCACTTTAGCCCATAAATATAGCACACCTGAAGACTATATTTCTTCATATATATATATATATATATATATATATATATATATGTCTGTGTGTGTGTGTGTGTGTGTGTGTGTGTGTGTGTGTGTGTGTGTGTGTGTGTGTGTGTGTGTGTGTGTATACACTACAGTCCAAAATTTCCACTTCCAGAATTAGCATGGAATAAACTTCAGAGAAGAGTGAAAAAAAATGAAAAAGACTTCTTAGATTCATTGAAAAAAGAATGAAATCAATTATCAAACTTATACTTTGAGAAACTTCTGCAACGAATGCCAAAAATTTGTGCTGCAGTAATCAAGGCTAAAGGAGGATATTTTGACGAGAGTAAAATTTAATCATAATTTTTTTGTCTTTTTGTCATAATAAAAACTCTAATAAAAAATTATGTCTGTTATTTTTTAATTATGTAAAATAATTTTCTCTTATTTAAAGTACAAATCAACTACTTTTTGGGCCACTTTAAAAATTACATCAAACTTTTTAACTGTACTGTATTCAGGTATCTTTGGGTAGCAACCTTTATTTTAAACATCTTTCATTAAATGCGACAGGAAGATTTAATTTATTTTTATTTAGTCTTTCCAACATCCTTACGTTTTTCTGTTTTGTAGGAATAAGGAAGCACAGAAATTTTCCATAGTTTTCATTGTCCTAAGTGTTTTCACTCATTTCATTAACCATTTTCAGGGCAGTTTTGTTTTCCTCATGGTTTGACTGTTTAAGTTGTATTTTCTGTGGTGTTTTGAATAGACGCGTTTATTCAGAGCCTTCCCGTGTTGAGCGCGGCTGGAATTCGCATGAACGTCTTTCTATTTTGGCATTTCCGCTGTTAAATACATTGAGGTTGATAGCAGGATAGAGGTGTTTAATATGCAGGACTTCTCTAATAGCGAGATGTTTCCGGTAATATGATTTATATAGAATTTAATAGTTTTCCACCAGAATGATATGAATATAATTTTAAAGTATGCTATATCTATAGTTTAAATTTCTCAATATCAGGGACAGAGGTTATATGCATATAAAAGTGAACACTGAAGTCACAACCAATAGCGACAGTATGTTTCATTCTGAAAGGGTTATTGCGTTATATATATATATATATATATATATATATATATATATTGTCATCTACACACAGACTGTTTCGCTGTATCACATCTCACCATTGTGTCTAGACATCCGGTTGCCTCTAGCTAGGATCGAAACCTGACTAAATTGGCGTCAGTCACATATTCTACCACTATATATATATATATATACATATATATATTCTTCTACCTCCAACTATGGGTAAATAGCAGGACAGACTGGGTTCTATAGCCTTGAATGGCAACTGGTCTAGGAGAAGGACAACTCTGAATTCAAAACCTGCGGAGGGTCATTTAGGGACCTTGTGGCATTCGCTGCACCAGGTCCCTGTATTCGTCCCTCCAAAAAGTGCGGATGGCCCTGCACAAAGCCTTCACCACTATAACCAAATCTCATGTGTCGGTGTCGGACTCTCAGTTCCTAAGAACTGATCTGTCTGACCCTCATACGTCGAATTTGACGGGAGAGTCGATCATATATTAATAAATAATCATATACCGACGTTTGATGTGAAACTTAAGTTTCTTTGGTTACCCAACTCCTCGGGCACAAGATATAGCTATTTTAAGCTTACTAGTGTATTACTTCAGTTATAAAATAAACGTAATACGCACTATTTAATAAATAAATGTGAAGTGTTTATTTCAAATACGAAGTGCCCACTATATTATTGTTTGAAGTAATTATTTGGTTTAATTAACAAAAGAGTTAAAATTAAATATTTTTATTTTTGTCGTACACTTATTTGACTTGAAATCATTCCAACCAGCGAATTGGAAAGGAATCAACGCTGAAGAATTATACTCCAAAGATTCATGCCACACACATAAATGGATCATTCCACGCAAAATTGGATAAAAAATATATTCTAGCCATTCTTTGCAAGTATTCTTGTCGTGGAATCGATTCGCAGCTTCCGGTTTCGTTTTCCAGACTCCGTTGGAGTTTCACGCCATAGAATCCTGACACCGTCTGATAAGATATTAGTCGCTGGTCGAACTAATTTCGCTATCGCAGCAGGTGTACGCTGTGGCCGACTACCGAATCATCGTCTGTAACTCTGAGAATATCGCTTTCGACAGTCGACCCCTGCTGCCGCCCGCCGATTGCCCCACTTTGTCATTCTATTTAATATCTTATCAGGACGGTGAAATATTTTTCCTTCTGCGTCTTTCAGAATTCACGCCTTCTACTTTCCCTCTTAATATCGATATTAACCAATTATCACCGATGTCACCCGATCGCAAGCTCTCTTCTCGTTTCATAGCGACAGATTTTGCTAGCAATTGATGAATAGAGTTATTCCTCTTTTTTCTTGAATGAATCGAGAGATTATCTCCATCATTTTTTACATTGATGTTTACCCTGTACAAGGCCCAAGAGTAACTCGAGGTAGAGGATTACAGAGTAAGAGGCAGAGTTTATGAAGATACGTGGTTAGGATAACGGTCAACCGTAGACTTGAACAGGTTAAAGAGCTTTTATAAGATATGATACACAGCCGCAAGTATAATGCACTTAGTGAGGATCGAACTCACTATTCAGTCGTAATTGATCTATCTAGACAAGCTTGCTAACCATTACACCACATTGAAGTGCACAATTGATATTCTATGCATAGCTTAGATGTGGCACAAGGCCGAAAGTATGGAGCACCCAGTTAGAGTCAAACTCACTATTCAGTAGCGATTGATCTAGCGAGACAAGCTTGCTAACATGCGGCATGCAAGCCCACCGGTGTGTGGACACGCCCTGGTGCCCATGAACCAAACCCCAGCTATGGGTTAATAGCTCCACTGCCTTGGGGAAATCTTCGGGAGAAGAAAAGGCCAAGGAGTAAACCCTACACAAATCCGGAATGGAGCTCCTAAGGCGGATGGGCGGTGCTCTGTGCTCCCTTCCGGCAACTACTGCAGCCGCGCTGGTACCAAACTGTATTGGTTTATCCTCTCCTTTGGACTCTGATAGCAAAGCCGAGAGGGGGAACTAGACGTCTGGGCAACCCTGGTTCTCCATACATCCCACCCAGGCTCGTAGCGCAAAGCGTTACTCCATCGTCTCCCAAGTCGGACGGATGCCTAACAGAACCGAACCGGATTATCTCATATTTTCAAAGTATTTTATGACTTTAAATAACCTGAAAAAGGTTGATAAACCGTAAAAAACAAATGAATCAATCAATCACAGAGATCAGAAGAGACGCTGGAAAAGTGAAAGATGCCTTCCAAAAATTAAACAGAATATATAACAGAATGATGAATGTCTGGTTGCAACAGTTAAACATGGTGGAGGGTCTGTTATGGTATGGAGGTGTTTTGGTGGGGAGAGATTTTTTTTTGTTGTTTTTTTTAACCTTTTCACCCCAAGCAAGGCTGGAAGCCACTAACACGCAAGGGGTTACAGAAGGTTTGGAGGAAGAGCAGGTAGGAGTGGTAAAGGGGAGGATGTGGAGAAAGATAGTGGATCGATCAAGGCAAGGGGGTTACAAAAGAATTGGAGCGAGAGCAGATAGGAATGAAAGGGGAAAGGATGTGGAGAAGGGAAGTGGATAGATCAAGGCAACTGGAAATGTCGATTGACGTTACACTTAAATAGTTGGAGATTATATTTGTCAGGGAGACAGGAATAAGGAAGTGAGTTCCACAGGCGAGATGTGCGAGACATGAAGCTATTAGAGTAGAATAGACGGTGAAGGGGTGGGAACGGGATGCCAGCCTCGTAGAACGCTTAAATTCATGAGGCCTGGGAGCCAGCGAAAGCAGCTCATCGGAGCAATTACTGTGAAAGTATTTGTAAAAAAGACAGAGTGAGGCAACGGCGCGTCTGTGAGAGAGCGACTACAGACGAGATGACAGATCAGGGCCAATTACGTTGCATATCCGTCTCTGGATCTTATCAAGAACCCTGAGGCAAACAGCAGGGGCTCCAGACCATATATGGCAGCAATACTCCCTGCAAGGGCGAATGGTTGATTTATAGATTTGGAGGATCGATTCCGGGGAGAAAAATTTCCTGGCCCGGTACAGGGAGCCAACTTTCCTTGCGGTGGATGAAGCAATTGACTCGATGTATTTGTTCCATCTCAGGTCAGCGGACAGCGTGAGACCGAGCAGCCGCAGAGAGGAGCTCTCGAGAAGTTGGGCTTCAGACATTATAATCGGATGCAGCAAGGGAATCATGGAAAAAGAGCAATATTATTTGATATTACAAATATCAACGATGTGGTTTACGCATAAATGGAAAACAGATTAACCTTTCAACAATACAACAATCCAAAACACTTCAGAATTATGTCAAAATTTCCACGAATCAAAAAAAGAACAACATTTTGGAAATGATTACTTGACTGTACCAATCTTCTATCCCGTTGAATTAATGAATTGGATAGGCCAATAGTCAAAGTGAGAGTGAGCTTTTTCAGAGGTTGAAGAATGCGTGGCAAGGTTGGACATTTACTTTTTTTCGAAAATTGTTTGAAAGAAAGCCAAAAATTTGTAAAGCAGTAATTAAGGTGGTGGTTTTATTGACGAGAAAAAACTATGATGCTATTGTATGATCATTTTTCTTATATAGTTAAGTGGTTAATTTTTGTCAAAATAAAAGCAAATTCCCTGTAGAAAGTTGGAAATTAAGACGCTAAAAGCACACATCTGATGTCATCAACGTTATGAAATGGTTGGTTGAATGGTGCAGCGACTGGGGAAATTTTGTTGTTATCTGATGGATTTTTTATGGTTATTGAACCGAAGACGGAATTCCGTTCCAGTTTCTCCAACATAACTTCCTTTTTTACATTTGTGGCAGAAAAGTAAATATATAAGATTTGCACGGTCACAATTCAGAGCCGGTGGTGTGAATACTACGTGAATGAAGGTGGTGGGTATAAACTGCTATCAGTGATGATATGTCTACAGACTTGGGATCGGTCGGAGTTTATTACAGGTGATATTCCCATAATGACATAATGAATCATGTATCCCGGACATGTTAAGAGTGTGTGCAGATTGGGGGTCTAGCAGGAAGTGGCTTCACGCTGAATATTTTTCTAATGTTTTGTCCGAGTTTTAAATACTGGAAATGTTTTATGGGAAAGTTTGTGAATTTTTCTAATTAAAAAAAACGATGGGAATTCTGGTATTATTCTTTTTGTTTCATATGTTAGAAAAGTATTTCTATTTTGGTTAGAAGCCTGAGTAACTGATTTTTTGATAGTTTTAAGTGGGTAAGAAAGTAACTGAATAGTTGTCCTATGTGTTTTTTGTAATCCCCATTTTCTGAACTGATACGTTTTATGCGGAAATATTAGATGTAAATTATTGATTTTTTAAGTTTGGTGGAATGGCAGCCATTGAAATTTGGGTACCACTGACCATCTCTTGGTTTGGTGTGTAGTTTAGTGAAGATGTGGTTGTTATTTAGACGTACCAGTATATCCAGAAACGGAATAGATGTGGTGGAATATTCCATTGTGAATTTGATGGTGTGGTGGAAACAAAAATTCAACTAGGAAAATTGAAAATAAATCCAATTTATCTAAATACAAATTAGAGACCTGTCATAATAGATCATTCCATCTTAAATCTACAACGTTTTGCGGCAATTTTAACATCAACTTGAGATTTTTCTTGTTGAAAGGCTGAATAATTTAACACATTCAACATTATGGACAAAAAAGAGTGGATGTTAGTGTTCTTTTTTAGCATGGGAAAAACAAATTCGAGGATTTAATAAAAAAAAGACGCCAGAATGATGTCAAAATCTTTAATAGTCAGATGTGCTTAGTTTAATTTGTAACGGATATAAATGTAGGTAGAAAGGTTTCGTGCCCCCACCCCGCGAATCAATGATACGGAGATCCCCCACTGTATTACATCTCAATTTTCATAAGGTTGCATTCATATAAAATATTATGTACAATAATGGATCATATGCAATATAAGTGAACGATTCAAGTAGAAAAATTGAAAATAAATCCAATTTATCTAAATCCAAATTAGAGACCTGTCATAATAGATCATTCCATCTTAAATAAATCAACAGTGTTTTGCGGCAAATTTTTAACATTCACTTGAGATTTTACTTGTTAAAAAGTTGAATAATTTAATACATTCAACTTTATGATTAAAAAAGGAGTGAATTTTATAGAGTGTCTGTTCGTAACTTAGCATCAGCAAGACAAATTCACGGATTTGGACAGAAAAAAGTTCCCAGAATGAGTTCAAAATCCACGAAAATTGTTCATCCTTTAATAGTCAGTTGTGCTTAGTTTAATTTGTAACGAATATAAATGACAAAAACATGCTCATAAAAAGGAGGCATAAAATCCAAGGACGGTATATACATACATATATATATATATATATATATATATATATATATATATATATATATATA